>SJYO01034137.1:33110913-33172663 GCA_006410555.1 Capra ibex | reverse complement strand
CTTTTGATGTCCGGTTATAGTGACTACTTGTATCTACGTTTTTAGGAGTTGTTTTAAGATCGTTAGTCTTAGGTTGTTGTGTAATTTTTCTAGTATGTGGTACTGGTTCACCCGAAATAGGGTCCCTACGTTCCTAAGAAGTTATAGGCGTTTAGTTAGTTACATTAAGTGGTGTAATTGTTTAACTTTTTATTTTTGGTATACTAATAGAGTTATCTACGTCTCTTCCGGAAACTGTTTTAAGTTGTAGGTAAATACTATTTTTGAGAGGTCTTTCGTCCTTATCTTCCTTGTATGGAGTTGTATTATTTTCGATATATACTGTTTGGGTGTCGTTTGTAATAGGAGTTACCACTTTTTAACTTTCGTAAAGGGGATTTCAGTCCTTGTTCTGTTCCCACAGGTGAAAGTGGCGATGATAAGTTGTATCAAGACCTTCAAAACCGGTGTCGTTAGTCTCGTCTTTTTCTTTATTTTCCTTAGGTTTAACCTTTTCTTCTTCATTTTGAGAGTGACAAACGTCTACTGTACTAGGAGATGTATCTTTTGGGATTTCTGAGGTGGTCTTTTAATGATCTCGATTAGTTACTTATATCATTTCAACGTCCTATATTTTAGTTGTGTGTCTTTAGGGAACGTAAGGATATGTGCTTATTACTCTTTCATCTTTTTCTTTAATTCCTTTGTTGAGGTAAGTGGTAACGTTGCTTTTCTTATTTTATGAATCCTTATATAGATGGATTTCTTTGATTTCTGAATATATATCTTTTGATATTTTGTGAACATCAAAGAAAAATTGTCTTTTTATTAAGATCATGTATCTAATTATACGTTGGTCAAAAGGACTGTTAAATAGAACCTGTAATAATATTTAGTCATTTTACCTAGATCGAGACGGATGAAAAAAGATTAAATAAAAATGTATGTTTCTATTAAAATATGTCTTCCCGAATGAAATAAGTACGACCAAAAATTCACATAAAAATAAAAAAAGGGGGTGAAGTAAGAAAAGGAGAGAAGAGAGGAGAATGGGGGTGAGGTCGTGGATGTGTTATAGTCCATGGTTAGTAATTATAAGACCAAACTAAGGAATGTAAAGTTCGCTAAAGAAACTATATAAAAGTATTTTACTAGTAATCATCGTCTGACTTCTCCTTAAACCCTACAGACGTAGCAGTCAGACCAACACAATAGAACGTTTTCGACGTATTGCAAAAGTCAGTATTCAAAATGGTCATATTTACCTTTATGTCGTATGGAGTAAAACAACACGAAGTAAAATAACGTGAAGTGTATATAACACAAAAGATGTTTAACTTCTAAACACGGTTGGGACGTAGCTCGTTCAAAAAAAAAAAATTAGATAAAAATGAAATAAAATGAAATGTTATGACATAACCAAAACGGTATGTAACTGTGCTTAGGTGGTGTCCACATGTAAAATAACCGTGGTAAAAAGATTATCATAAACGAGTGAACACAGTCAAACACTGTAAAAACATTAAGAAAATTATAAAACTTGAAAAAGTGGACTACGGAGTCGACCATTTCTTAGACGGACGTTACGTCCTGTGGGTTCAAGCTAGGGGCTAATCCCTTCTAGGGGACCTCTTTTTTACCGTCGAGTGAGGTCATAAGAGTAGACCTGTTAGGGTACTTGTCTCTTTGAACCGTCCGATATCACGTACCCCAGTGTTTCTCAGTCTGTACCGACTCACTGTTTGTGTATATAAAGAGTACCACTAGACACTAGTCACTAAAAAACTACAATGATAACGGTTTTATACTGAGTGGATTCAGAGTCTAATGATTGTAAAAAAAGTGTCACTTCATAAAAAATTAATTCATACATATAAGAATATATATTACGATAACGTCTGTATTGTCTGTTGTCATATTACATTTACATTAAAAATATACGTGACTCCTTGGTTCTTCGAGCACACTTAACGAAATACCGTTATTAAAAAACGGTACCAGACCTTGGTTCAGACGTTATAGAGACTCCATACGGACATTATTAACATTATTAGGGACGGAGTAACGGTACTCCTAATACACTCAATTAAATATAATTCACAAAATCAAACATTTTGAAAGAACCGTACAAAGATCAGTGACTTTTATGTTTCAACACCAGAGACTGGATTCTTCGAAAGGTGTATCCTCCCTCCGTCCGAGTCCTTACTCAAAAAAAGGACATTAGACTGTTTCCGAGAATACGTACCACAATACGTACCACAGGACTTTCAAAGTGTCCTGTCCACGGACAAGTCGACCAATCACTCACCTTTTTCAGATTAAAGATCTCGACTGTGAACCCAACCCAGAATATCTTACTCAACTTTAACTACAACCACAAGACACTTACAATGATAGAAGTATAATTATTAGACAAAGAAAAACAATAAATTAGGTGAACAAAGAAAAGGAAAATCCTCTCGACTAAATGGTTCAGGTCAGTGGACTACTTCCCCGAGATCACTGACGACGTTTTTTAAACCCCAAGTAGAAATTCAGAGCCTGGGGTCTCTGTTATTGTTATCTTCTTAACCCTTGTGATCAATGAATAGTTAACGAACGGAAAAACCTAAAGTTGTTAAAGGCTTTTTCCTACAGACAGTATCCATACCAACCACCGACTCTCATAAAAGCTAGAAAACTATTATGATACCAATATACCTTTGAAGAGTTCCTACTAAAGTGAGATCAATACACGACTCTCAACACTATACAGAATTGAAAAACTCGAACACAATAGGAGTTGAATCGGAGTTGAGCCATCGTCACTCATATTGATTACTTTGGTCACGAATAAGACACAGGTCGTGGTAGTGGAATGGGAAAAGGGGTAAAAGGAGGACGTAGGGGTTCGATGCTAAAATGAGTCAGACAAAAGACGAAGTCTCCTTTTAGCGAGAACAAGGAAAAGTTACGATTTCCAAGATGGACAAGGGTAGGTAAAAGGAAGGAATGAGTGAGGGAAGAGTGAACGAACATTGAAGTGAAAGAAGAAGTAGTGACTGAAGAAAGAAGTCGGACGTTGAGATACTAGTAGAAACAAAGGAATTTAAATAACAAGTATAAGACTAGAGGTGACTAAAACGGTGGGTCAAAAAGAAGAAAAGTGGTGTCGAATTAAAAAGTTCTAGTCAAAAACTAAGAGTAGAACCAAAGAGAAAAGTCGGATATTCCCAGTCCGAAGACGAAGATTAGAAGTTCTGTCTTAAGGAAGAGTCTTCAGACTGTAGTGGAGAATTGATGGGTCACGTTACTGTAAGGGGGAGAAGGAAGAAAGGAGGGAAGGAGGAGGAGAGGTAGGTGGATTAGACAGATGATAGGTAGACAGGTAGATAGATAGGAGATAGTAGAAGAAAAAGGGAAATTTGAATCACTGTAAACTATGACAATTAGACGAAGAGGACTGTGAGGAGAAAACCGGAGAAACTGGTGTGACCGAGGACCCAGAGGGGAACAGGACACGAAAGAAAGAGTTCGAGGAAAAGTTCGACTGACAAGAAGTAGCTTGAGAAGTCACAACCACAGGAAAGGAGAAGACGCGAGAGGAACCTATTAGAACTGGCGAGTGAACCACCGTCGATGACGGATACACAACACAGGAAGGGTATACCGAGAAGTCAAAGTCAGAGAGAGACTCCGGAGGTATGTGTAAAAGTCCGAAGAGAACCTAAGACAGTGACCCAATATGATGTCAATAGAGTTTAAAACATACAGATTATGTCTTGAAACAGTGTTGATACAAGAATAATTTTAACAATAGATAGAAAACGATATACCGTCACACTCACTTGACTTGGGATATGTTTATAAAATAATTTCAGAATATTATCATACAGTGGAGGTCAGTCCTCTATCCTGTAAATTTCGAGTTTCTAAAATTCATAGAAAGGGTCATAACAGTACATAGAACAATGTTTCGGTCATTCTACGTCTCGTTTATAAACTTAGGTCTAAACAGAAAGAGGTTTCAGACCGGAGAAATAGGGACAACATCCAGTGTACGAACACTATGGAGGTAGATGAAACACGGGGATCCATTGACCGAGAGCTTGAAGTCGAGGGTAGTCTTGGTGGTCCTTCTGAACAATTTTACTTCTAAAATATATAAATAAAAACGAAAAAAATCGAATCGTCATATAAATTCTTGAGAAAGGAATAGTCATGTATTTTTTTATGTGAAATTTTCAAAATTTGATACATTTAGAGGTGAAATACCTAATTCAGTTTTAAATAAAACAGGGAACATCAACATCATATCATCATCATCTCGATCAACGGTCCAGAGGGACTTCCTATGGGCCCAAACTAGGGACCCAGTCCTTCCAAGGGACCTATTCCCTTACCGTTGGGTGAGGTCTTAAGAACGGACCTTTTAAGGTACCTGTCTCCTTGGACCACCCGATGTCAGGTACACTAGCGTTTCTTAACCTGTGCTGATTGTGAAAGTAAAACAGGGAATCACCACCGGTAAATACGATAGGAGTTTGAAAGTGAAAATGTTCATGACTTTACTCATCGGAACATGTATAAAGTAAAACATGTACACGTTAATAAAGTCTTTTAAATAGTCTTTACTCTAAAAACCCAGTATCCTATTTGTACAAAAATTAAAACTACCAATAACGGTTTAACGTGGGTGACGTCCATATAGTAAAATGTTAGGGTGGAGGTATCATACTTACGGAAAGGGGGATATAGGAGTAGTTGTAGTTTGAATTCTAAAAACAGTTAAAAATTTTACCGTACATTGTCATCAAAATCAAACATGTAAAAATAGTACCTACTCCAACTCAAATGAAGGATACGAACTCTATGGACATATAAAAGGAAGACGTGTCACAATCATGAGAAGTGAGTAAAACGATAACTTGACGATCTAAAAAAAGAAGATATAAATATCTGCAGGAATATATAATCCCTCTCTTCGGGAAACACTACGTCGAACGTCTGTAACGAAAGGTCAAACAACAGACTGAAACCTATCATAAAGATCGGTATACATATCACAAAAAATGTACGGAAAGAAGACAAAAAGAAAATTATACTAACTTAATAAAATCCCGAAGATGTTAAACTTAGTATCAATCCTTCGTGGACCACTAAATCTTCTATCCGTTTATACACTAAACCTTTCTATTCATATTTCATTTTACGTCTAAAATTTACGACAATTTCACGTCGGGATCCCCACCCCGAATTTTCAAACGTACAGAGTGTTCGAGGGTCCACAACAACGACGACGACGCAGTGACAAACCTGGTGTCAAACCCTCGGTAAAGGAATCTGATTCTCTAGGAATCTATGATGAGACAAGAGGGGACTCTATGAGTCGTACGAAACACGTGAAAGTGTGGCAAACGTACCTGATAAAGTTGCATCTGGAGAGGAGAAGAGGAGAAGGAAAGAGTCTTTTGAGGATTAGTAGACCATTATAACTAAGTCCACAGTGGGTAAGAGAACTAAGAAAAGGAGGAAAGGCTTATTGGTGTAAGAGGAGACACAGGACCTCGGGGGACAAGCTTCGTGATCACACTATGATCAGGATACTATGAGTACTGAAAAGGGCAATTTCAGTACGATGGACTTCCGTCCCTGACACGGGATTTGGAGTACTTGATGGGTGCCGGTTCGTTTCGCGAATCGTGTATCATGCAAGAGATCCTTATAGTCAATTTATTGTAAATTGGGTTGTAAAATTTTGAATACTTATAGGACTAGTTGTACAATTTAGTTAAAAATGAGACTTTTTACACACACATACATTGTCATCCTGAAAACCACAGAATGATGACCTTTGATCGGGACCCTTTAACGAGAGTCGTCCATTTTTGGTTTGTAGTAGACTCCCACAAATAAAAATAAAAAGACTGTCGTTCGACATCCGTCAGTAACAGTCACAATGATTACTCGTGTATACGACGAGACCCACAACCGGACTACAACATAGTCGTCCCTAATAGAAGATAAATGTCGAAGTCCCTTCACAATAACTACAACCCAACCGGGTCTTGACCGAAGAGAAACGAGACTCCCACAACTGTTTTGGATTCTAACGATGTGTCCCTTCGAAAACCGAAAAGGGGTCGTAGTCAGTGATAATGTCCCTTTAGTGTCGGATTGGTGTTTACAGTGTACAAACGGAATTACCTAGGGTATACTTCTTTCCATCACAAGGTGGCGTCTTACGTACCTCCAAACCCCGAAATACAAACAAGACAAAAAATTAGTCAAGACAAACAAAAAATTAGTCCTCCTTAAACTTTCTCTCTGAAGTGATCCCATCTGTTCAGATACAAACTATTATTCTGGTTTTTTTTGTGTTGTCACAGTCTGAGTACTAACAGTGCCCAAACCACCCCTTTTGTGGGGTTGTGCTTCAGAGTCTGTAAACAACGACAGAAGAGGAGGAGGATCCTGAAGAGGAGGAAGAAGTCCGGACAAAATCTGTTAGTAAGTAACTTAGTACTTACATACCAAAGTCATGGTCACCATGAAAGTAAGACTCCGTTCTCGGGACTAAATAAGTCACCAAAAATAAATAAGATTTACTTTTATCTAAAGACATTCATTAAAACAGTCTTCCATATTTTCTATGTTATAAAATCGGTGGACTATGTTTCTTGACTGAGTAACCTTTTTCTGGGACTACGATCCTTTCTAACTTCCGTCCTTCTCTTCCCTTGCTTTCTCCCACTCTACCAACCTACCGTAGTGGTCGAGTTACCTGTACTTAAACTTGTTTAAGGCCCTCAACCACTGCCTGTCCCTTCCGACCACACGACGTCAGGAACCCCAATACTTTACAACCTGTGTTAACTCGTTGACTTGACTTGACTTTTTTATACGGAGTATCTATTCATATACCCACGTCAGTACGTTTCAACGAAGTCAACACAGGTTGAGACACGCTGGGTTTCCTGGTACCGTACAGTCCGAGGAGACAGGTAACCTAAGAGATCCGTACTTATGACCTCACCCAACGGTACTGGAGGAGGTCACCTAGAAGGGTTAGGTCTCTAGTTTGGACGGAGAGAATCCAGTGGACGTAACCGTCCGTCCAAGAACGGGTGATCGTGGTAGATCCTTTGGAACTCTTCACATATCTAGAGTAATATATCAAAACCTTTATACATTTATCAATAAATGTACAAATGATTAATACATTTATTTTTCTATTTTAAGTTCCTATCAATAATTATCCCGGTTAACCGTCTATTAATAATTTCTTCTTATTTAATGTCATCGAGGAACATTTCGGGAACGTTCTAGAAATGCATTTCCAAAGAGTTGAGATTTGGAAAATTCCTAATAGTTTCATGTTTAGTGTGACTCTACACTGTCCGTAAAGATTGGGTTGACTTTATACCGTACATCTTAATAAGTAGTTGGAAGTACCATAATGACAACATAAATGAGCATGTTGTCTTTGGACCTTGGTAAAGACTTAAAAAAGAAAAGAAATATAGTGTTTCCGTATCGATGACGAATATTGTATAAAACGTATTAATATTAAATTGAGTTAGTTCGTTTATAAATAATTCATGGATGGTACAAGATCCTTGAACTTCGACTTCATCTTATACTTTGACTTTTGATGAAACACCAACGTAGGTCCTCTTCTACCACTTCGTCCCATCCTTTATCCGATTTTCCCCAGTCTAGATCTACTAAGGACAAAAACGATGTAATTCCTTAGTTTATAAGTAACCTTCCTGACTACGACTTCGAGGTTATGAAACCGGTGGACTACACTTCTCGACTGAGTAATCTTTTCTGGTACTGCGACCCTTTCTAACTTCCGTCCGCCTCTTCCCCTGCCGTCTCCTACTCTACCAACCTATCGTAGTGGTTGAGTTACCTGTACCCAAACTCGTTTGAGGTCCTCTATCCCTTCCTGTCCCTTCGGACCGTACGCGTCAGATACCCCAGCGTTTCTCAGTCTGTGTTGACTCACTGACTTGTTGTCATTTCCTCAGGTCTGAACTAGATTCCCGTTTTCCTTCGTTAATGCCTTAAGATGTGTTATCACACTTCTACTAAGTGTGACGCATATTACCGACACAATATCTTCTCAAACCTCCCTTTGTCCTGACCCTACTTATTTTGGTCAACTATTAGATCCTTTCTCTCTTCCACCGTCTCTGGAGAACCAAAGTTAACCTATACCCATCACTTCCCCCTCCTCTAAACTCACTACCGGTCTACTGACGAAACCCTCTGACTCACCTACCACTTCGACTATAAATTTTGACCTCTGTTTGTGTGTGTGTGTGTGTGTGTGTGTGTGTGTGTGTGTGTGTGCCTCTGTATCCTCCTTATTAATCAATAACCACTATCTATTACATAGGTCAAAGTCAAATTACACGAGTCCGTGTAAATTCTCCTCTACAGGTCAACCATCAATCTACAGGTCCGTCTTCCCTCGTGACCTTTACCTAAATCCGTCCTCTATGTGTAAATCTCGTTGGTAGGGTATCGATTTCGGTCCTTTTCTTAGACTATCGGGTTCCTCGCACACTTCCTACCCTACTCTTCAGTTAAACCCCATTTAGAGACTTCTTGTGGTCATAAATTTCCTGTCCGTCACCCTTGTATAATATATTAATTTTTAGACACTGGAAACAGGTCCGAGACAAATAAACAATAGAGTTAGTGAATTTTGACGATAAAATAAAAATTAAATAAAATTTTTCGATTGAAGACTTTCCTGTCTAAAATAATCGGATTTCTAAAGGATCGTCTTGACTGATCTTCGGAATTTACTTTTCCCTATATTTTGATCGACTCGACGATTTTCTTTACAAGTCACTCATTTTAATTCGTCCTAAGGTACTTTAACCTGATACGTTTGAGTTTAAATTTCCTCAATTACTACCTAATTCTCCTCCGTAGCCTATACCTTTTCGAAATGATTTAGTCCTTTAACATCTCGACCTTACCGCAATCTTCAATCCAACAAATTTATAGAGAAAAAGTCTTATCTTTAACTCTACCACTCTGTTTCTCTACCATTCCTTAAACGTGTTAAGTATTAGTCAAACACTAAAGGGAACTGGTCCCTAAGAGTTACTCACTAGACCCCTTGGGATCCTTTTGGACTTTCTAAAAGTCTCCTAAGTATTCCTGTTTCATAAAAATATTGTTACGATTACAATAAATAGAAAGTCAAAAAAAGAGTACTCATACAGTGTCTCCAAATATTTTCGGTGTACTGTACACTATAGTGTCGTCTAACTTATATCTTTCGTCTAAACTCTTATGTTAGTAGAAGATAATTTGAGTCTGTAATTTCTCTAGATATTAGTATATCTTGTAAACGGTGAGGGGTTTGATAAAACAAAACCTTTTTCACAGTAAATGCATTTATACATTACAAATAACAATAAATATATTATTAATATAAAACTAATTATAGCAATCACAGTTTTCTGATAACTATATTATTTTAAACAATCAAAATTAATGATTACACCATTTATAACTATCTATCCTGGATGGATATCAGGAGTACTTCAAAATTCTCACATTTACCCAAGACTCTGGTTCTTCAAACTCTTAGTTATAGGATGGAACCTGAATTGTCAGTATCTCTTCAAAATGATCGTTCACCTCCTATATGTGTGAAACTGAAATAACGAGACCATTGTCTTCCTTCTTTTACACCCTCTTTAATTTAACCTAACGACATATTCTTTTCTTTCTCTTTCGGAAAGGATCCTCATTTACAAAAGGAAGGTGAACTAACTTATCTATATTTAACGTGAAAAAAGAGAGAGTAAAAGGGGTGACACCTGTAATCTCGACTCATGTTCTTTTTAACGTTCAAGATCTTTGGTACTTTCAACTGGTACCCAGAATCTTCTCTTCTGTTGGGTATCTATTTAGGGTTATGTTTTTTCAAAGGTCCTACGTAATCCAAATAAGTTCGATCGTCCTTTAACCTAATCTAGTTCACAACCGATTCCCAGTAATTTTTAATCTTCTTTGTTGGAGTCACAAGTAGTCGTTTACTCATTCATTTCTTATACACCATATGTATATGTTACCTTATGACGAGTCGGTATTTTTTCTTAATTTAAAACAGTAAACGTTGTTGTATCCACGTGAACCTCCTGTAATACGATTTACTTTACAATCTGTGTTTTTCTGTTCATGACATATTATAGAAAGTGTACACCTTAGATTTTTTATGTTGTTTAATCACCGATGTTGATTTTTTCGTCTAAGTGTCTATATCTCTTATTTGATCACCAAGGGTCACCCCTCTCCTTTCCCTCGTCCCCTTAAAATTCCTATCCCGTAATTCTCTATGTTTGATAATACATATTATATTGGGTGATCCTATATAACATGTCGTGTCCCTTGTATCGGTTATAACATCTTATTGAAGATGTTTTAACACTTATTGAAGACTCGAAGGGGGGACCGAATCACCATTTCTTAGATACACGTTATGTCCCCGAGGTCCTCTACGTCCAAACTAAGGACCCACCCCTTCTAGGGGACCTCCTCCCGTACCGTTGGGTGACGTCATAAGAACAGACCTCTTAGAGTACCTGTCCCCTCAGACCACCCGATGTCAAGTACCCCAGTGTTTCTCAATCGGTCCTGACTTCACTGAATCGTACTCATTGATATTTACCTCACATCGGAAATTTTTACCTCTTAGAGATATAACATGTGGACATTGAATATATTATAACATGTAGTTGACATAAAGTTAATTTTTTTTCCAATACCCCTTTTCATTAAATAACATGACACCATAATAAAATAAGGAAATTCAGTTCGAGACTTGAAGTATAGGAGAATTTGATTATCATCAGTTATAAATACAGGTAGACAATACTCCGTGAGATAAAAATCTCTATTCCATGCTGACTCACCTTTCGTATATTATTAGAATCTGAACTACTTCGAACACTCCCAGTGACAAGTTTGGTACTTCGACACTGTACTCGTCAACAGGATTTAACACAGTCAGGAAATCTTCGTCATCCCCTCTTTATGTAAAGATATAATAAGTAGACAAATTATTTATTAATCCACAGACCATACACGGTTCTACATTTTGGTTCGGATGTTTATATCCAGTTCATAAGACACCGAATTTCTTTCTAAACAGACTGTCGTTGTACACACGGTGGGTCCCCTCCTCAACTCCTAACATTTACTCCCTAACCTCGGAGCAGTTTCGATAGTAAGGGTTTGGACCCCCCTCGTCCAATTTTGTGTCGGGATGACTATGTCTGAAAATCACCCTTCTTCTATCTTTGAAGTCAAAACTTTCCGGGGACTCTTCAGACGAACATCGATCCTAATACTGGGTTCTCATTTTCTCGAAAAGATTCCTTATTTCCATCACTGCTATATATAGTCGTTTCCGACTCTTTTTACGTATTTGGGACTGAAACTTACTGAGCTTAAGGTATACCATTAGTAAACCGTATTACGACTATCGACTAAGGATGTCAGTCAGAACTTAAAGTGTAGTCCTCTGTCCGTTTGTTTCGAGAGTCAAGACGAGTTATGTCTTCCGAATTTAAATTTACATAGTCGAGAAGTCTTTATCATTCGTTCCTTTTATCCTTCCAACATACGTAGTCTTGTTTTTATGAACAAGGACATCTACCTTATAAAGATTTAATTGTTTTGTCCTCATTTCAGTCCACTGAATCCATTGCTGGAAAATTGGTTTCCGTGACTCATAAAATACTGACGGATTTCGTACTACAAGTAAAGGTTTGAAGGACCGACCTCCGGTTCCTCTCAGATTAAAACTACCTAAAGTAACTAATAATAGATGAAAGGGTTGAAAAAAAAAGTCAAGCTTTGGGTCTTCCTGTCTATTTCGAAATAAGGTTTCCTCGTCTATGATAAGACAAACTTTCTGAAGTAGGTAGGTTACTTCTGGAAGACTGAAACTGAAGTCTGGTAGAGTCACATTCACGGGGTACCACTCCAATCGTGCCTCCGGGAAACCGTCGAAGGACACCAATCCAGAAGAAAAATTTTATAGTCGATTCACTAGACTAAAGACTTTATCTTTCACACACCTCTTGCCGAGGTGTCCTTTGACACGGTCACTTGCAACTCTATGACCGTGTACCTGGGTGAGGGACGGAACGACTCGTAGTCCAGTCAGAGAGGTTCCACCTACTTGGGTGTCGACTACTCTTTATCGGTGACTCATACCCGAGGACTTGAGACCAGTCCTCTACTGAGTCGTGTGGTTCCCTTTGGACGAGACTGAAGGAATGTCAACCCCCGACAAGGTGGACCCACTGACCTGACCAAAATCACTTCTCCTTGACCTCTTAACGAAAGGGAACCCAAGACTACACAGACCATAATTGCCTTAGAGAATGCCAATGAGGGGAGGTGGGTCCCCTATCAAATCCCGGTACAAATATACCACTCTCCTTTTATTAGAAACATCGGCTGAAAGAGGAAATTCCCAGGAAAATAGGCCCAGTATATAGTACTACTCAGTGATTCCAGGGAACCCAACTTCAATCGTTTACGTATGTCGGACTCTGATACGTTTCAAAGAAAGGTCTTCGAAGGATTTCCCTCGTCCCTACTAGAAGCCGTATGTAAAAAGAAAAATGTTTTCTCATTCTCAGATTCTTATTTATACTTACAATAGACTAATTTTTGGGACTCTAAAGTTCCCAGTAAGATTGTAAACAAACTCCAAGACAGTTTGGGTTATACTTTAAATTCCCGTTGACGAGTCTTGAGAATAAAGGAGGAACCAAAGAGAGGAAATTTTTCGTTAACTCTCAAGTAAAAGAAACGGTTCGGGATATAAATTATAATTTTTTATGGGACTTAGAAATTTTTTGTTTGTTTGTTTATGGAGACGGACTGAAATTCAAATTTCTTACTACCAAACCATTATAACCAATGTTTGTATCGATAACAAAAACAGAAGGGTTATCTCGTAAGAACTAAAAGAAAATTAGAGAAGGTCTTCCGGTAGTACCAGGAAATTTTTTTTTTAAAAAAAAAATACTTTTGTTGTAACCTTAGTATTCGTAAACTAAAACGGTAACGAGTTTGTGGTTCCAGGACCTAAAAGTATGATTTCATACCCTTTGGATTAAACTAGAAAGATGTAAAGATACTCATAGTTAAACTGAACGAAAACGAAGAAAGTGAAATAAGTAAAACTGAAGATTTAAGACTCCAAATTTTAAAAATAAATAACTAACTAAAAACTTACTAAATTACTATCCTTTACTAGAACGATTAGGATTTACAAGTTGAACAAAGTAAGTGATTAATTTATTGAATTTAGTAGACAGGGGAAAACATCACAGTAGAATCTCAACTAAGTGACGACACGTCTTGTTTCTTTTCGTGACCAATACGGGTCCCCGTAACGTTCAATTTCAGTTTCTTCACAAACAACCTTAATTCTCCTGTTTTCTAGTAATATTCCGTCATTGATCTAAAAGTGTAGTAAACCCCTGGGTCACCACTAAAACCTTCCCTCCCGAATATGTAACACTAACGTTATAGGTTTCACGATGGTTGACGGATACTCTATTCAAAGCTATTAAAAAGAGTACGAGAGAGACCCGATTTGGTGTAGTGGTGTCACCCGTGACTAAAAGGTAAATGGATTAATCCCACACAGTTTCAAATTAAACACAGACTAACGGTTGGACACAGACAAGGTATTCGGTCTTATATTGTCTCTTCTGTACGAAGCACCGTTACGGGTTTCCTCGTCTTTACCGATATTTTTACGAAGGTCATATCTTCGGGTATTTCACCGGTAATCTCCGGACACGTTTCACCCTCCAAAAATCGTAAATAGGTTCGTAAGTTGTATACAAAGATCGATAACACTGACAGACTTTGTGAATCGTTGATGGTCAGAGGATACAAATCACTTAATAAACGTATAATTTTCCTATATCGTGGGCTCCATAATAAAGTCTGAGAGTCAACTGACTCTGTGATTTCTTCCTCATAGTAGGAGCCTATTTTAACTGGACAACAATTTATGATTGAGATATCTTCTATCAAATAATTTTTTACTAAAAATTTTTCATTGACCCGAACTACTAGAGAAATTGTAAAGTTTGTTAAAATAAAATTTTTAATCTGAAATGATGTCGTTTTTTCAAAATCCTACTTTTCATTTTCGAAGTTGAAGATTACCTAAACTCGTTTGAGACCCTCTATCATCTCCTGTCTCCTCGGACCTTACGACGTCAGATGTCCCAGTATCTCAACCTGTGTTGAATTACTGACTCGTTGTTGGTGGTGGCGAAGATCATGATCAAGGGTCTTCACTTTTAAACATAATTGAAAGGACAGAAAGAGTGAAAAGGAGATCTCAATAATAATATTACAATTAATTATAGGAACGTAAAGATAACGTATTGTAAATAAATAAGTAGAAATAACTAATCTAAATGAAATAATAACATTTAGAAGTTTGTATTTGTGTTCATCCTCCCTCAATCAAAATCTGTAGTGATATAATAATCCCCCTTTCGTACCTACCTCCTCGACCATCGGGCGTCAGGTACCCCAGTGTTTCTCAGTCTGTGCTGACTCGCTGAAGTGAAAGTGAAAAGTGAAAGTACGTAACCTCTTCCTTTACCGTTAGGTGAGGTCACAAGAACGGACCTCTTAGGGTCCCTGCCGCCTCGGACCATCCGACGGTAGATACCCCAGCGTGTCTTAACATGTGCTGACTTCGCTAAATCGTCGTCGTCGTCGTCGTACTGAAACCACTCTACAGTACAACGTCGGGGAACACTCTTGGGGGAAGGAAACTAAACTCTCGGTACCGAGGAGACTTCCAGTAAAAAAAGAGGGGACTTTTGGATCCCGGTACCGGGTATTTTGTCCGACTCAGGGAGAGTAGTGATCGTCATGAAGGAAGTCCGTCTTATATCCAATCTTTGGTTGTACAACGAAACTTGCCAATGAACTTCAGTGCGCGTGGTAACTAGTGGAGAGTTTCTCCTGGGAAACCACCCACAAAGTCGTCAGAATTCCCCCTTACGATCCAGGAAACTTACAAAGTTAGGGTAACCTTATTTTATGTTTTATTTTCATAGTAGAGGGTAAAGGTTCCCTTGATTTTTCAACCTCAGTTTTCCTGATTCAACACGAGAACCCGATTTTACTTAAACTCACGTATTGAAGAATGACTAATGAAAACAACAAAATAACAACACTAATAACAAAACCCTACCAAGGTTCCAGAGACAGACGGGACCGTCCTTAAACGTCCTCTTCCGGAAGCTTGGAACCGGTAGCGTATGTCTCTAGACCTACTGTTCATGAAGTCTCTCACCGTATTCTACGAACTTCTACGTTTATGGTGGTGTCTACTCTCCCTACTTGCCTATCGTCCCGACATACTTCTTTAACTTTCCCTAAACTACCATACGTAAATCTTCGTACTACCAAACACAAATGTGTTCCCTAACATACACAAATCTCTAGATCGTTCCCTTATTAGGTGACCGATTTAGTAGAACGTGTGTCGTCTACAATGAGAAAGTTTGAAACTTAGTACGAAATATACAACCGAAACTCGAACAGTATACACCGGTCTCCTAATAAAGTTAATCGTCATCGAATACGGTAACCTTCAGGGGGTTCTAATCTTCTATCATCTGAGGGATAAGCAACAGTCGGAGACCATACAGTACAAAACAAACTACAACATAAAAAGGAAGGAGGTATGACATACTGGGTGGAAAAATCTTGTCCCTTTGAACGACACTTCTCACCCCTACTATCCGACTACTATAGACATGACAGGTCTCGCACTAAATAAGATCTTTGGTGAGAAGGGATCCCGGGGTCACCGATCTGACAAATCGACAACACTGCACGATCCCTAGTGTGGAACTAGTAGAAACCTACTTTATAACGTATTCTTTGAAGTGAAAAATCAAGTACTGTAGACTACCAAACAAGTAACTTCTCTTACCAAGATGAAAAATAAAACTCCAGGACTGAGACTCTACTCCGGAAAGGAAACTATATGTCCCCCCTCAGAACTCCGAGATGTTCGGGTTTACCGAAGACTAGTAAATACGATTACAAAATAGACTCGTATAGTATAGGGAGTACATTTAAGATTGAAGGTCCTGGAGACGTGATTAATCATACGGGTGGTCAACGGACCTAATCCCTTGGAAGACCCCCAAAGGGGTCGGGTGAAGACATGTATTTCCTACGAACGATATAGTTGTGTAGGATTAACGGTAGAAATATACGAAACTGGAGATTTGCGACACTAATTTTCGGTATCTACAATACCCACAATATACGTACGTAATTGCATTCCATAAGAGATAAAAAGTAATTTCGATGATCCACGGTGACGACATCTTCTGTTCAATGTTCTGCCACACTAACTTTGTCAATGTTCGAATAGTGATCGGTTATAATTCTAGACCCAGGATTGTCCTCTGTTTGTTCCATTAAACTACTACTACAAAACTTTTCTCCTAATAGTAAAAACACCACTTTAAAATTACTTGGTCCTTCGAATTAATTATTCTGTAAACGGGTTATGATGTGAATCCTTTCAGAAACTTTATGTTTCTCCTTTCGTTTATATATTGTTCTTAAATGATAGTTTGATTGGTTTTAATAACGGTTTAAGTCTGACTTTAACTTCTTTCACCTCTTTTGGTGATCTAGTAAGTCCATACTGGATTTAGTTTAGGGAATACTAATATGTCACCTTCACTTTTTATCTAAATTCCCTGATCTAGACTATCTATCTCACGGACTACTTGATACCTACCTCCAAACACTGTAACATGTCCTATGTCCCTAGTTCTGGTAGGGGTTCTTTTTTTTACGGTTTTTCGTTTTAACGACAGACTCCTCCGGAATGTTTATCGACATGTTTCTTCCCTTCGTTTTTCGTTTCCTCTTTTCTTTTCTATATGGGTAAACTAACGTCTCAAGGTTTCTTATCGTTCCTCTCTATTCTTTCGGAAGAAGTCACTAGTCACATTTCTTTATCTCCTTTTCTTGTTTTACCCTTTCTGATCTCTAGAGAAGTTCTTTTATTCTCTATGGTTCCCTTATAAAGTACGTTTCTACTCGAGATATTTCCTGTCTTTATCGTCCCTGGATTGTCTTCATCTTCTATAATTCTTCTCCACCGTTCTTATGTGTCTTGACATGTTTTTTCTAGAAGTACTGGGTCTATTAGTGCTACCACACTAGTGAGTGGATCTCGGTCTGTAGGTCCTTACACTTCAGATCACCCGGAATCCTTCGTAGTGATACTTGTTTCGATCACCTCCACTACCTTAAGGTCAACTCGATAAAGTTTAGGACTTTCTACTACGACACTTTCACGAAGTGAGTTATACGGTCGTTCAAACCTTTTGAGTAGTCACCGGTATCCTGACCTTTTCCAGTCAAAAGTAAGGTTAGAGTTTCTTTCCGTTACGGTCTCTTACGAGTTTGATGGCGTGTTAACATGAGTAGAATGTGCGATCATTTCATTACGAGTTTTAAGAGGTTCGGTCCGAGGTTGTCATGTATTTGGCACTTGAAGGTCTATAAGTTCGACCTAAATCTTTTCCGTCTCCTTGGTCTCTAGTTTAACGGTTGTAGACGACCTAGTACCTTTTTCGTTCTCTCAAGGTCTTTTTGTAGATGAAGACGAAGTAACTGATACGGTTTCGGAAACTGACACACCTAGTGTTATTTGACACCTTTTAAGACTTTCTCTACCATTATGGTCTGGTGGACTGGACGGAGAACTCTTTGGACATACGTCCAATCCTTCGTTGTCAATCTTGACCTGTACCTTGTTGTCTGACCAAGGTTTATTTTTTTCCTCATGTGAGTCCGACATATAACAGTGGGAGGAATAAATTGAACATACGTCTCATGTAGTACTCTTTACGACCCGACCTCCTTCTTGTTCGACCTTAGTTCTAACGACCCTCTTTATAGTTATTGGAGTCTATATGTCTACTGTGGCGGGAATACCGTCTTTCGTTTCTTCTTGATTTCTCGGAGAACTACTTTCACTTTCTCTTCTTACTTTTTCAACCGAATTTCAAGTGTTTGATTCTAGTGCCGTAGACCAGGGTAGTGCAGTACCGTTTATCTTCCCCTTTGTCACATTTGTCACCGACTGAAATAAAAAGACCCGAGGTTTAGTGACGTCTACCACTAAAGTCGGTATTTTAATTTTCTGCGTATGGAGAACCTTCCTTTCAATACTGGGTGGATCTGTCGTATAAGTTTTCCTCTCTGTAATGAAACGGTTGTTTCCAGACAGATCAGTTCTTATACCAAAAGGGTCACCAGTACATACCTATACTCTCAACCTGATATTTCTTTCAACTCACGGTTTCTTAACTACTAAAACTTGACAACACAACCTCTTCTGAGAACTCTCAGGGAACCTGACATTCCTCTAGGTTGGTCAGGTAGGAGTTCCTCTAGTCAGAACCCACAAGTAACCTTCCTGACTACAACTTGGACTTTGGGGTCATGAAACCGGTGGACTACACTTCTCGACTGAGTAAACTTTTCTGGAACTACGACCCTTTCTAACTCCCGTCCTCCTCTTCTCCTGTTGTCTCCTACTCTACCAACCTACCGTAGTGGCTAAGTTGTCTGTACCCAAACACACCTGAGACCCTCAACCACTACCTATCCCTCCGGACCGCACGACACCAAGTACCCCAACGTTTCTCAATCTGTGCTGACTCACTGACTTGACCTGACTTGGTTTATAGAAGACATCATGTGGGACCTCAGTCAACTTAAAGTCAAGTTTATGTAGAATTTTTATTATCAATATCCGTCGTTACCATAATTTTACAAATTGACAACCAAACATACACGTGACTAGGACCAAATCTAGTGTCTCACCGTCTCGAGACCTCGTCCTGTAACCTCTGAAGTCGTAATGAAGAAATCAAAGAAGAACCATCCCTCCAAACCCTTAGAAGCTCCTCCCCATCCGAAACCTCTCTGAGTTCTTTCGGCGAAAAATAGTTGACCATACTTTTATAAAACCACAAAATTGTCGGTGGTGCTGACGTATTCACATTGGACCGACTTAAGGTTCTAACGGGTACGTCAACCTGTGATTCTCGACTGGGTGAAAGTCCGTATTGTTTTGAGGTTCAGTAGTCTCTTTCTCAGTAATCCAAGTCTTATAGTACTAAGGATCCTTTCTTTTCCCCTAGTTATGTCAAACCCAGATAACGATCGTCATTACCAATTTTGTTTGTACTAAAAGACGAACCGGTAGTCATCTGGTCTTTATAAGTCAATTGACCGTATGTACAAAAATTCTAAGATAAATGGACAATCAATGAAAAATCTTGTAACCTCCTAAACGTCTGGACTATTTAGTCAAGAGATATGCAAATGAGTTTAGTGACTGATGTTTTACATTTTGTGTCTCTCAGATCGAGACACGACTCAACAATCTCTGAAGTGAACTAGTCACACATGTCGGTAAGTTAATCAATACTTATGAGTATTCAAATGATAAATCGAAATTAAAGACACCAAAGATGTTTCCTATACGACTTCAAAATAGTCAACAGAAGGAACAGAATCCTGTTTAGATTACTGAGGTATCTTAAGTGTTCTCAGATTGTTGAGCTATTTTAATTTTAACTTACTAACATAATTTCTACCTTCCCCATGAATGGATAGGATCCGAGATGAATATGTTTTAATCTCCATCCTAACCAATTATAGTACATTATAGTACAATAGAACATCGTAGTCAGGACCAAACAAAAACTCCACTATAAGTTTAAGGTTTCAAGATAAGTGAATTACCTTTATACCGTTACAACGTACGCCCTCTTAATTTTTTTGAATTTTAGTAAAAAAAAAAAACGACAAGTTGACTTGTAAAATCCTCAAACGTTAAACAGATAATATAGTCTAATGTATTATCGAATCACAAAGTCGAGACGTTTCTGTCATAAGTTCTGAAGACCATTTTAAAATATGTTCATTTTACATATGTTAAATGATATAGTGTCCAAGAACCCTAGAAAAGTACTCATGAGGAAAACCTTTAGTTTTTCAAAAAAATTTTTGATCTACTCTTACAACTCCTAAGTATCTACAACCATAAAAAAACACCTAAATCGTTTAAAAATTTAAAGAAGGAGATAGAGAACATAAATAAAATAATGGTTAGTATGAGAGAGACTTCAATTCCTCCGGACATCCGGAATTCCTTTATACCTTTCCGGAGTTTTGAGAATACTTTTTCTATGGATAGAATAATTCATTACAAGATTGACTTCACCCGAAAGAAAACATAGTCTTTGACGGTAATTATAACCGATACGGACGTTGTACGACTGACTACTGTACTTACTACACAAGTAGTAGCGTCCTTTGTGTCGATGTCTCCAGTCTCTTCTTGAGTCCACTCACAATTTCCTTTCTCCCTTCCTCCTCTCCCTTCCTCCCCTTTCCTTTTAGACTCTCAACTCTTTCTCAGACGGATTATAAAGGGGTCTTGAAATCTTTCACGAAAGAATATTGATCAAAACGAAAGAGATTTGAGCCAGGTAGACCCCAGACTGGTTTACCGAATCTCCGTTTACCGAACGGTGAACGAGATCAGGACTTCCCCGATTGTGTCGGGTAAGTTGTGTCGAGTGAGTTGTGTTGTCACCCCGTGGTATTCGAAGGAATGACACACACAGAGGTAGTAAATTGGAATTATGAACATCTAGTTTAGAGGGTTGTAAAAATGTGACAGAATGAGTGACATCTTTTACAGATATAGTACGAGTAATCTTCGATACCGACCTCTGGCGTATACATAAACTGTTCATTTTCGACCTTTTAGATTAATAATGACTACATTAAAATAGTAATAATAAAGATATTCAAATTACTATCTGAGATATCTGATAACCCTTTTAATTATTAAATAAATTATTAACAAGTTAGTGATTCAGGACAGGCTGGGAAACGCTGGGGTACCTGACATCGTACGGTCCGAAACGAGAGGAAGTGACAGGACCTCAAAGGAGTTTGAGTACAAGTAGTTCAACCACTACGATAGGTTGGTAGAGTAGGAGAAAACGACGGAAAGGAGGACGGGAGTTAGAAAGGGTCGTAGTCCTAGAAAAGGTTATTCAACTGAGAAACGTAGTCTACCGAGTCCTGACTCGAAGTCGTAGTCAGGAAGGTAACTTATTAGTCCCAACTAAAGGAAATCTTAACTGACCAAACTAGAACGTTAGGTCCCCTGAGAGTACTCAGAAGAAGTCGTTGTGTCAAACTTTCTCAGTCAAGAAACCACGAGTCGGAAGAAATACCAGGTAGAGAGTGTAGGTATGTACTGATGACCTTTTTAGTATCGAAATTGATATACCTACTTTCATTTTCTCCTTTCATTTTTCAACCGAATTTTGAGTTGTAAGTCTTTTGATTCTAGTACTGTAGACCAGGGTAGTGAAGTACCGTTTATCTACCTCTTTGTTACCTTTGTCACTGTCTGAAATAAAAGAAACCGAGGTTTTAGTGACGTCTACCACTGACATCGGTACTTTAAATTTCTACGAACGAGGAACCCTCTTTTCGATACTGGTTGGATCTCTCGTATAATTTTTCGTCTCTACAATGAAACGGTTGTTTCCAGACAGATCAATTTCGAGAGTAAAAAGATTACAGTATGTACCTACACTCTCAACCTGATATTTCTTTCGACTCACGGTTTCTTACCTACGAAAACTTAACACCACAATCTCTTCTGAGAACTCTCAGGGAACCTGACGGTTCTCTAGTTTGGTCAGTTAGAATTTCCTTTAGTCAGGACTGACAAGTAACCTTCCTGACTACGATTTCAACTTTGAGGTTATGAAACCGGTGGACTACGTCTCCTGACTGAATAACCTTTTCTGGGACTACGACCCTTTCTAACTTCCGACCTCCTCTTCCCCTACTGTCTCCTACTCTACCAACCTACCGTAGTGACTGAGTTAACTATACTTAAACTCGTCCGAGGTCCTCAACCACTACCCGTCCCTTCTGACCACACGACGTCAGGTACCCAAGTGTTTCTCAACCTGTGATGACTTACTGACTTGAACTCTGTCACGGAACCTGTGACATCATTCGTCATCCGTACATAAGAGAGTAAAGTAAGTGTCTCGTTGGGTCACTTTCTGTAATAGTAATAGGAACAAAACGGCAATCGTTTAACTCTGTGTGTATCCCGTTTATTACACGAGTTTCAAAATGTCGATCAGTCACCAAGTCCACCCCGACTTAGATCCGTCGTACCGGGGTCTCGGACACGTGGGTAAGTGATCGGTGTAAAGAGACTTTTGTGGTACCCACATGAGAATGAGAGAAATTTATTAATTATATTTTTTACGTCAACTTCGTAGACCAACGAAGGGAACTCCAGTCTATGGTCCAACCGTTGATGTCATCTTACCTAAAGTCCATCTGTGTCGGTCACATTCCCCTTTTCATGTCTTAGATACAACTGAACTCGGTTCAACCTTAGAACAGAAACACGAGACCGATCGATTCACTAAAAACTATATGATAAGTTGGAGAGACAAACAAAAGGAGTAAACATTTTACTCTTTTATACGTTTATGTTTGGGATATTTACTAAAATAAACTCCCTAATTATATTCTCGAATTTCGAAATACTGGTAAGTAACTTGTAGGAAGAACGGAAGAAAGGACAGAAAGGTGAAGGAGGGAAGGAGGACGGGAGAAAGGAATCGGTAACAAGGGTCAGAAACTTCGTTGTTCCTAATTAAAAATTTTTTATAAAAAGGTTATTTGAAACCTCAGATAATAATTCTAGTATATTTATTATTACTATTTTAATATAGTCATTGTTAATCCAAAAGATTAAAAATAAACCGTTTCTGTGTTCATTAGAAGTCAATGTCGAAGATTAGTCACACTATATCGTCCAACTATATGGAGAAGATATGGTCCAACTATATTTCATCGACTTTCATTTTGTTTTGAAATTTCTTAATCTGTTAGAAACGTAAGAGTAGTATCTTTTTGATGGGAAAATTAATCGGAAGAATTCTATGACTTTTGTTATACGACTGGGGGTAATGTGTAAAATACTTAGGAGAAGGAGACAACTAATGTAACCTATTGTCATAACGTCTAACTACCTTATCGTATGTGTTTCCGTATGTCTACTCTTTCTGTGGTACAATATAAAGTCCTTGGTACACAGTTCAACATCAATCTCATATCATGTCTCAATACCCACCCCTGTTAAAAAGTCTCTATTTTCACCACTATATGACTCACTATTCGTATTCACTTGTATGAAATAGAACTTCCATAACCTACCTATAACTCCTGAAGATTCGTCTTCTCTCTGTTTAGGTCAAAATGTGAATCTTTATTGTGAGCGCACTGGCCTATCTACTTCATACAAACTCCTTTTACTTACCATACCTCCTTACCATCCTTCGACAACCTTATGAGTTCAAACCCTTACAACTCCCAATTTGATTCCGTCATTCTCCAACATTCTTACTCCTTCCTTTCTCACCTTACTTTAACTGTCGACAAAACCTCCATATTTCCTATCCTGAGTCTTAAACTAAACTACACTTCCTTCTTCTTCCTCCGAGACAGTAAAGATCGAACAGACTGAAGTGTCGGACCTCATATGACTCGACCCGTTCTTGTCTTTGAGTATTTTAAAAGATTTTGATTTAAGCTTGGGGAAAAGACGGACTACTGTCTTGCTAATTTAATCCGTGACACCCATTTAAATCAAGTGCCGATCCGGCACGATAACAGAATGACAGTGACTCTGAGTCGTAGATGGGGTGACCGTAACCGTGAAGGGTGAAGGAAAAGGGACACCCGACTGAAGGTGTAGGAGGACCCCTTTGTACCCACAAGTCCCCAAGAAGGAGTGAAGAGACACAGACTCTTCACGAAAGTGTACCACAACTCATAAGGACTTTAGGGAAAGAAGACGAGGGGAAGTACAGTGGTACGAAGTCACTGATGACAACGTGTGACTCTAAGGGTTTTCGACGGGTGAGGGCCAGGTCTCACCCTCGTCGTGGATCCGAAGAAATCACTAGCTAAGTACTCGTAGATTAGAGAAGTCAGAGAGAGGAAATGCGATCCATCCTTTGTCTCTTTTCCTCAGAAAAAAAAAAAAAAGTCAGATAACGAATCCCGTTGTAAAATACGAGACTAAGGAAATTCCTAACTAAAAAACTGTGAACTTCTTTGAGAAGAGAAGGCAAAGTTTTTCGGGTTAATGATCTTAAGGTCTAAGGACCTTGAGTCCTACCGTCGAGACGAAACTCAAAGTTCTCAGATAAAAGTATGAGTTTTCTGTTCTATAACTGAGAACAAAAGAGACACAAACCGAGACAGTATAGGAGGACTCCGTTCCATACAAAGACTCATTTGTCTCTCCCAACAGACACCATCGTCACCACTAACGTCTTCCCCACCCCTTGGCTTTAATTATTGAGTTCTAAAATAGGTCCACGCACACCAACTGATTCACCCACTGTATTGACATCACTACACCTTCCTTACACTTCTTTATACTTAAGAATATATGACAGTCCTCTTATTCAACCATCTTTGTAAGATCTCCCACTTGATCGTTATATAAAGTTTAAATATATACACATGTCAAAACTGGGTCACCAAAAATGGAGATCCTTAACGGGAATTCTTTTGTTTACCTGTTCGCATACATACAAACTTACACGTACGTACACAAAAACATACGTATGCATGTATCTATAACACCGTAGTTAATAATATTATCTTTTAACCTTTAACAAGTTTGTGGGTCGGTGGCCCTAAAACAATTAAACATACTATATCTACGTCACTCTATGGTATGTCAGAATTTTCATTAATACACAAAAAACTGTAACCTTCTACAGGTACTATTCACTTTTCACTCTAATACTTTATAGTACGTATCGTAAGTAAAAAGATTTTTCCGTATACACACATATATTCATACATACATACACATATTTTGTGATATATGTAGCTATAGGTATGAATGGGATGAGGGAGGAGTACACCAAGAGAGACCTACTGTCTTAATACCCAGTACAAACGAAAGAATAAAGACCGTGAAACACAATTACTTCAACATTATGACCCTCCCTAACCCCCGTCTTCCTCTTCCCCTGTTGTCTCCTACTCTACCGACCTACCGTAGTGACTGAGTTACCTGCACTCAGACTCACTTGAGACCCTCAACCACTACCTGTCCCTTCGGACCACACGACGCTAAGTACCCCAACGTTTCTCAACCTGTACTGACTCGTTGACTTGACTTGACTTATCACAAGTATGTCATTCGGTTTTCTAATAGACTCTTCTTGTTATATAAGTCTCCTCTTTTTATAAAAGGTAGATCTGATTCATAAAGTCCTGAGAACTCCAGTGAAAAGAATTGAACGACCNTCCCTTCGGACCACACGACGCTAAGTACCCCAACGTTTCTCAACCTGTGCTGACTCGTTGACTTGACTTGACTTATCACAAGTATGTCATTCGGTTTTCTAATAGACTCTTCTTGTTATATAAGTCTCCTCTTTTTATAAAAGGTAGATCTGATTCATAAAGTCCTGAGAACTCCAGTGAAAAGAATTGAACGACCTTTTATTACAAATAAAGTTGTTTCTAAACCTCTAATGGGGTAAGAATCTCAGATTCTGTCTGTCCGTCATGTATCATCTTTTAAGACGTACTCTTCTAAGTTATATAAATATATACGTAAAGGAATATAATCCCCCCTTTTCTTGTAGGTTCTTTTCAATAATGACCTCCACGAGAGATGTTCGGATATGAACCGAAGAATATAGATTGGGTCCCAAAATCCCTACTTTATAACTTTAATATTTAAATGTGGTGAGTCAAAAGAAGACAATGTACAAAGTCAAGTCACCCTCAAGTTCGTTTTTATAAAATTTTTTACATAGTCTTCATGTCCTAGATTCAGTCTCCAAGGGTTGGAGGTCCGGTACTTGACGATAAAGGACAGTCTAGTCACCGTCGTAATCTAATCTTCATTTCATTTGACGTGTTATTTACATTATGTGAACTTAGTAGGGCTTTGGTAGGGAGGGGGTTAAGAGTCAGACACCTTTTTAATAGAAGGTACTTTAGTCAGGGACCATGGTCTTTCCAACCCCTGGCGACTAGATTCACTACCATCGAGAACTCCCTTTTACTGGATGTTACGAGTATAAATTTGGGTAGTCTACACAAAGTCAATAAAGTATTTGTCACTACATAAAAGTACGTATAGTACTTCTACAAACGAAGTTTAAATTACAGTGTATTTGAAAAGTTTAAATTACAGTACTTTTACAAATTCGTGTAACTCAGGACCCAATTCAAACGACGGTATCGACGAAATCATAATTCCCAGACAGGTCTTTAGATGTTAATTTGGGACAATTCCAAAGAAACTTCTAATGACGTGACTAATGTAAAGTGACTATCGTATACAGAAGACGGGTCTCTTTTCGTCTGACTCCTAAATTCAAACGAACCCGGATGTTCGTTTGGTTTAGGTACAAAGTAAAAACAACGTGATTAGTGTATAAAATAATCTTTTTAATTGACTTGGTACTTCTCTGAGATAACGAAGACTAATCATAAGGTCACTATATGGATCCTTGACTACAAAGGAGAAATTAGTTACTGTACGTATAACGTAAAAAAATTATATGGATAAACCACCTTTCAATAACAAACTTACTCCTCCCCAGTATTTTCGTTTACCAACACACTAGAGCCGACATGTTCCGTAATCACCGACCCCTAAACCACTTTCACTTGTAGTACAGATATTTAAGTTTGTCTAAGAAAAATTTGTAATACGTCCGGTTTGTTTTACGGGGAACAAGGATTAAGGGTTAAAGATCAGTGGGACTGTTTCACAAAATCATACAAATCAAAGATAGCATTTAACATTTTAAAATCTCGTGAATTATGACCTCTGGAGGATCATGTCGGACCATCTCGACGGGTCCACAAGCATTACCATAGTTGGTCACACTAACTGACCATGGTAAGTGGATCTAAAATTATTTCTATGACCAAGTCCCCAACTCATAGAATGTCCAGTTTGTCAATTATTCCCTACTTTGACCCCGAACTACAGTTTTAAAGTACATGAAAGAGGAATCAACCGTTCTATTACAGGGAATCGAGGACGAGATCGTGACACAGAAACAGGGTCGGACCTCCGTCGGACACCGATTGATACATATTCGAAAAACTACACCGTCTATCTCCTGATCTTTAAACTTCTGGACCCAAGAGGGTACCCAGACACTGACCGATTAGTTCACCGATCTCCAGTCGATTGAGTCGACACCCGTATACTGTGCAGTCTCCGCCTGGAACCCGGACTTCGGTCTAGAGGTCCAAAGTTCAGGTCACGAGTACAGTTTCAGTTTTAACATAAAAAGATTTGTGTTATAGTATCAAAGTTAGGTAAGAGATTCTCCAGGAAAATTACAAACTTATTTCTCACGGAATTCTTCGGACTGTTTTGCTGAGAAAAAGGACGAGAGAGAAATGAAATACCTAACGTACATTTGGTTGTACCCGGATTGACACGAAACGAGACAAACACCACTCCAAAGTCACCAACCACACCCCGACACTTACGGTTGGTTCCAGCAAGAGTCTGTAATTACGTAAAGACATACGGTCGTAACATTGTCTGACGGGAAGTAATGTCTCGAACCTTTTTTGTCCGTGAGAAAAACAAAATCGTAAACATTGAACATAAGACACAATTTCGTAACACACAAGTAACATATCAAGTATAAGAAACTTCCCTCAATACACAGTGAAAGGGGGAGGATTATTTAACGAAACACTCTTGATCGACCACAAACTTCTCGATTCAAGATCCTTCTTTTTCTTTACTGTCGATATCTCGTACCCGTTTACCTCCGAGACGTCCCCCTCACGTACCCCTAAATTCGTCCCGGTCTTTGTGACAGACAGGGAAAAGACGGACCTTTTCCCTAGTACACGCTACAATCCTTCTGTCAAATCCCCTTTTTTTTAGGATTCATTTATCTTAAAGTCGGTTATGAAAGTACTTGAAGTGGGAAGAAACCTTACAAAAGTAAGAGACCCCCCTTTTGTTCTCAAACTCAGTAATTATGTCGTTCACTCTTGAAATGATTTTTCCTCTGGAGTCCTCTACAACCGGGAAACCACGAAAGACTCCTGGATTAAGTACTTGAGACGTTTGGACAGTCTCTTTATACAAGCAAAGTCTCGTTGAACAGAGAGAACGAAAGAAGTAATGGACCCTGACATTTAAAAGTACTACCACTCCTCCTAAGGGAATGTATGAATAGACTACGTTTTCAGGACATAGAGGGTGAATTTCGTTACTAAAAAGTACAGATGAGGAGGGAGGGAGACGGGGGTGATTGAGGGATTTAAAGTGTGTATCACGAGACTGAAATAATTAGAAAAAGTAAGTAAGACGGTCGTCTTCCTCTACAACTCGATCTTCCACACACACAAAGTTAAATTGAACACTTGTTAATCACCATGTAAAAGTTTATTAATCTTTCGACTCCCGATTTTACCAACAAAAATATTACACTTGTAAGAGAAGGAAGTCTCCTCGGTGTCGTTTTTTTGTTTTTGTTTGTTTTTCTGTGTTGGTAAATTCATGTAAAAAAAAAAATTGTATCCTACTCAGAAACCTCCTAGTAAAGTAAAGTGAGATTCTGTTTTATGGATAAAAGACCGGAGAGTGAGGGGTAAGACAGGACCCACGAGTAAAACATGTACGTACAACACCGGGATTCACAAAACAGACCGAAACGGTGAGTAGAAACCCTCGTGGATGACACACCAAGGGACCAACACTGACTTTAAAGATCGTCAGTACAGTCGAGTGGGATACAATGAAGTTTCGGACAATAGGTTCCCTAAGTCTCTCCTTTAAAAGGAGGGAAATTTCCGTAACAGAAAGATAAAACTTCCCTTCTTATTTTACGGTGAAGATTCCTTCTCATAGTTCAGTGGTATGTAAGAAGGAGAATTTGTCGTCGCTACCTACACACGTCCTAATAAGATCACGACTACTCTAGATCCCGTAACCTCCCTCAAAGGTAAACCTTGACGGGAGATATGAAACCACAGACATCGAGGAAAGAGTCTTCTGAATGGGATAACAACCTCGATTACTTATGTTAAAAGTGAATTTTATATGGTAACATAATATTACTGATACGGTAATAAACAAAAATAACAGTTTAAAGATTTTCTACACAAAGAGTCTTCCGACGACAAAATTCACCCTAACATAATGTAACGAGATGTTCAACTAATTAAATACATGTCTTAAAGGGTCTTAAGGATCTTCTAAAATAGTCAACAGAAGTCAGAAAGGGAAAGGTAATAAATTGTCATAGTACACGGTCTATTCAGTAAGAATTCAGGTACTTCGAGTCCATTGGAATATATAGTTTAAATAGTTCTCGGGGACCAAGGTTGGGTCGGGTGCTACTACTAAATCGAAATTCCATTAAATTTTGCAAGTTCTACTAAGACAAAGGGAACACAAATGGGAGGATGAAGGACCTTAAACGTTTAAACGGTACCATAGGGGGTAGTGTTGTTTAGTAGGTCGATCGAGTGACTTTGACTTAGAGTTCGGTCGTCAGACAGACTTATCACTGCTTTACTTAAATGGAGATCCGATCGGAGAGGAATCTCACTTATCCATACGAGGCATATGTAACAATACTAAACGGAAGGAGGTAAGAGGAAATTCCTTTCGTTTCCTTTTAAACAAACCTGCTTTGTCTTCAAAAAGGTTACCTGTACATCAAAAACTTTTTTTCGTCAGCGACCTCGGCCTGAGTCAACATCTTCTTTGGCATTGTCCCCTAATACGGAATTAGTATTTACCGGTGTCAAACCACTCAAGCGAATTCCGAAAACAATAAAGAAAAAGAGGTGGGGTTATTACTCAAGAAAAGACGACAGTATTACTTTAGAAGAAAACACATAAGTTTTGTTTACTGTGACGATCTTTGTCCCGTATGTGTTAATAAAGGACAAACGTTTCCTTTCCCTTTGTAGATTATATATAAAGTATGTAATAACGAACTTGGTAGTGTCACTTCCACTCCTAGACTTCTTTACGACTTAAGTCTCTTATAGTTAGAACAGAATTACTGACATCTGACAAGTCGTCATAACAAATTTACGAGAAGAGTCCCTCTCATAGTGTCAAGGACAACAAATTAATTTTATTACGTTGACCTACCTACATGACGTTAATAACGAGAAGGATTGCAAACGCTAAACGTCTCGTGTTGGACTGGAAGTATATTAATGGTGTGGTTTAATGACGGTAATTCTATGGAGATCACCAAAAAGATTTATCGTCGTAAAATCTCGTTACGGTTTGTTAAACGAAACTAATCCTTTAGACCAAGAACAGCATTATCTTATTTGAAGGTAACACGAAAATTACATCAAGTCCAAGGTTTAGAACTTGCTTATAGTTTTACGAGAAGACTCAAAGATTGAATCTTTTGTTTTCGAGACTAACATGAAGTCACTTTACTAGAAAATATACGTGTTTCTCGATTAGAGTAGAAAAAGGCCGAAACTACTAATAAAAAATGAAAGTCTCAAACCTTTTGTTTGCCTAGAGGAACATCTGATAAAGAATCTCCTGTCTTCTTCAACCTGTCCTCATATAACACAAAGGGCGGAACATTAGTCGACAGACAATCGAGAATCACAAATCTCGTAGCACGTCGACCCAAGGTCTGCATGGCTACACAACAGAAGATGTGGTACCTTTCAATGTCTCGAGTCGACGTCCGGTTCGAATCAACTTTCAAACAGGTCTACTGTGCTTGAAGAGAGAACGTGTTTACTCGTCGTTGACTCTTAAGATTCGGACAGTCGACCCTGAACCTCGACCACCGGAAGTAACTTAAGGGGTCCCTGGTGCTATCCCTTTCTAAGGGATTTCTGAACACGAGACTGAAAGAGAGTCCAAGTCTCTCCAGTCACACTCCAGTCAATCCCGTGAATCCACAATTGTGTGCACTAAAAGAGAGACATAGAGGTTTATACAACTTTCTTTCTAGATTCTCTCAACGAGAAGTTCTTAAGGGAGTCGAAGTTTCGGACTCGAAATCTTTGGTAATTTATAGTAAAAAGTAAATTCCTCTTAACCGATACAAAGAAGATGATACCAGTCTTCAAATTTTTTCTTAACACTAAAGTGAAACGAGTCTAGAACTACGAAACGTCTCACATTAACCTAGACAAAAGAGTGTCAGACACGGACAAAAAGTCAACAACTATTATTTCTTTTCTCTTTTCTCTCTCTACCCTTGGTAAGATTCGTTCTGTCGGTCAATGGTCGAAAGACAAAGTCTCTCACATTAATATAAACTCTTACAATTAAGTGTTAACGGGGATTTTTAAGATCCGGAACTGTACTCTTAAAAGATGTAATCTCAATACAAAAATATGAGTAAGTGGGTAGAAAGGTAAGTAGGGTAATTGTAAATAATTCGTACGGGTCCAGTATCACGGTCTCGGACTTCTACCTATTCCTATACTTCTCTTGTCTTAGAGAAACAAAATCTCTAACAGTAGACCACCCTGTCGATTAGAGTGTCATAACACTATTTATGATATGTCTTCGTACCTGTACCACGAAACTCTCGTATCTCCGTTTCGTCGTGTAAATTAAGGAGTACCCTTTTAATCCCTTCTTAAGGATCTCTTTCACTATAAAAGTCCATCTCCTTTGTCGTTCACGTTTTCGTGACTCCGTTCTTTCTTGAACAATTGAACATCTTTGTTCGTTAAACCGTACTGTTCTCATTTGAATTTCCACCACCACCTTCTGTCTGGAGTCTTTCTTATATCCCTGGTCTTACACTACCCGACACTTGTAGAACGATCTCTAAGTAAGTTTCTATTACGACTGAGTCTCAAATCTACCCAAGGACAAAAGAGAATTACGTAAATGATTTATTACATCTCACTCTATAAAAGATCTTTTTTTTAATGTCAATTAACGTTTCCTGATACAGGAGAAAAAGTCAGGAAAGAACCACACAGATTTCCGAGACTACATAAACCCCTCCTCGTTTCCACCTTGACCAACTGCGTGGGACAGACTCTATGTCCAACGTACAGTGGGAAACGTGTCCTGAGAGGACTAAAGTCAGTGATACGAGAAGTTCCTGACTAGAGGTCTAGTAAACGAGGAGTAGACGGGAGTGTAGTTGTTGGTGTTGTTATTTGTGATTCAATGTTTTATTATTACGTTTCCTTTGTTTTTACAGTACATCTTGTTTGGTAGTGAAACATCAAGTAAGATTCGCCCCACAGGAAGCGTAAGGGAATAAAATCACCTAAGACCTTGAAGGGACCGTAACTTGACATAGAACGGTCGTGTCGTACTATTACGTGGTTCCTCCTGTGGGTCCCGTGACACAAAAACTAAAAATACCATTTTAAGGGACCGTGTGTCTTCCGCAAGTCATGAGAGAAAACAGCAAACACACTGGGACTCAGTTGTTACTGAATAACTTCACTTAATCTGACAAATCTTTAGTCAACTCTTTATTCTTTAGATGAAGGGTTTATTGTAGAGAGAACAAGACAACACCAAAAAAATTTAAAATAAAATTATTGGATCCGGGTACGGGATCTTTCACTACAGTTCTTACTAGAAGATCTTGAACGGACGTACACATTCTGACACCAAACGACGGCTCAGTGGGGAGAGGTCTTTCGGGTTCATCATCTCGAACACTTCTTCATGTCTTTACGACAGTGAAACCGGTAGCCGCTACCTCGGTTACTACAGTCGTACTAGTTTTCATTCCTCTACAAACGAATTACCCCGTGTGATGTCTGGACCTCCGGGTTCAAGTCGTAAACCGTTATATATTACCTTTGACGTAACTTTAAATTAAAAGGGTCACCAAGATTTTACTTATGAAAGTCCATGTTACGTAGGTGGTAAGTAATTTTTTTGTTTTGATAGGAGACAAAAATTAATTTAGTAAACACATAGATAGTGATAAACCTCTTCATTCATCGATACCACATCTCCTTACTTGTGATCTGTGTATCAGGGTTGACAATACAAAACGGTGTTTAACATTTTGAAACAAGTTTAATGACTTGAAAGACTCGTTAAAAGAGAATATTTTGATCCTATTTGTGGATTGATAGTTCTCACAAAGTACTCTATTACACACCCTTTTTACCATTTACGATATCAACATTCTAAAGGTACTTATTTATTATCGTAATGTTCTTCTAACTATCCCCTTAAGGGACCACCAGGTCACCAATCTTGAACCACGAAGGTGACGACTTCGGGTCCAAGTCAGGAATCAGCCCCTTAATTCTATGGGGTTCGGTACGGTATACCGATATTTCTTTCTTTCTTCTTTTCTTTCCTCACCATCAAAGGGGTTTCTCCACAGAAACAGACCCTTCACTTTCACAGGAAGAAGAAAAATCCACGAGTGTAACCGCAGCCGTAGTCACCGGTCCTTCCTGACGTCCGTCAGGATCGGTCGCTGATGAGTAAACGTGTCAAGTCTATGGAGGTTTCCGAAGAGGAACAAGTACCTTCCACCAGGATACAGGCTTACACGTTTAAGAATACGATAAAGAAGATATTCTTAAAACGGAAGTGTGAACACGTAAAGACCAAACCAAAGAAGACACCAAAGAGTCGGGTCCACTCGTTTTTTTTTTTTTTTTAAAAAAAAAAAGAAAATATTCTAGGGGACCTAACAGCTACTGACAAGGAGTACCAAGAAATATTATGTATCTCTAGTAAAAGTATACAGATTATGTACACTGTCAATACATTAAGTATCAACTGGACTCGAAAGTTGGATTTTTTTTATTAAATCGATCTAAAAATAGAAAACGAATAAATGTATTATTGATTACTCATGTAGAAAGACACGTAAAAATACAAAAATAACTTTACAACATACTACTGTCCATCCGAACGACATCAAAATTAACACCTAAACTCTTTGTTATTATTCTTTACAACTTTGTATAGACAATCCTTCTACCAGTGAGTGGGTTGTGTGATTTACATTTATAAAGTTTAGTCCCCTTCTTTAACTTTGAGGTTGGAGTTCCGACAAAACTATCGTTAAGTAATCGATTTTTACTAGATATCCAATACAACCACCGTTCCTTCTTTATAATCGTTTAAACATTTAATCCCAAGATAAAAATATAGATAGATATCACCACGTCTCCAATTTCGTAGACGGACGTTACACCCTCTGGACCCAAGCTAGGGACCCAGTCCTTCTAGGGGACCTCTTCCTTTACCGTTGGGTGAGGTCATAAGAACGGACCTCTTAGGGTGCCTGTCTCCTCAAACCACCCGATGTCAGGTGTCCAATGTTTCTCAGTCTAGGCTGACTCGCTGAAGTGGAAGTGGAAGTATTGGTAGAATTTCCAATGAATTCGGGTATAGAACCTATGTCCTTTCAAAACTGGGACTCTTAGTTGACACTTTGCAATTCTGAATGTCGTAAATTTATATAGACACTGATCTTTTACCGTAGTGATAAAATCTGTTGTTGTTTTCTTTTTCTAACAGGAACTCTTACTTTACCATTAACATTGATAATAGCCTTTAAAGAAGTTAAGAAGAAAGGAGAACCAAAATCAATGACCAAATTTACCATATGTACCTCGATAAAAAAAGTTAATAAAATAAAGTCTTTTTAACTCATACTTAATTTAAAACCGTAAAGACAATTTACACGACTCCCTTTAATCACTTAGGAACACCATTTCCTTTATCCATAACATGTAAAAAGAGAAAGAGACTCTTCAACTTTAAAGAATTTCATTCCGTGTGGACATGGGTTTAAAAGAGAAAATTATTATTGTAAGAGGTTTACTTTTCGTCTGAGATTATAAAAACAACTATAAAAACCATTAGAGATCTGTCAAGTTTATTTTGTTTCAGAACTAAAAAGTCAAGTCAAGTCAACGAGTCATCACAGACTGAGAAACACTGGGGTACCTGACGTCGTGAGGTCCGAAGGGACAGGAAGTGGTTAAGGGCCTCGAACGGGTTTGAGTACAGGTAGCTCAGTCATTACTGTAGGTAGAGTAAGAGACAACAGGGGAAGAGGAGGACGGAAGTTAGAAAGGATCGTAGTCCCAGAAAACGTAACTCAGTCAAGAGACGTAGTCCACCGGTTTCATGACCGCAAAGTTGAAGTTGTACTCAGGAAGGTTACTTATCAGTCCTGACTAAAGGAAATCCTACCCGACCAAATTAGAGGAACGTCGGATTCCCTGAGGGTTCTCAGAAGAACTTGTGGTCTCAAGTTTTCGTAGTTAAGAAACCGTGAGTCGAAAGAAATATCAGGTCGAGAGTGTAGGTATGTGCTGATGACCTTTTTGGTATGGAAACTGATCTACCTGGAAACGACCTTTTCATTACAGAGACGAAAAATTATACAACAGTTCCAACCAGTATCGAAAAGGAGGTTCCTCGTTCGCAGAAAATTAAAGTACCGACGTCAGTGGTAGACGTCACTAAAACCTCGGGGGGTTTTATATCAGAAAGTGACAAAGGTAACAAAGGGGTAGATAAACGGTATTTCACTACCTTGGTCTACGGTACTACAATCAAAAGACTTACAACTCGAAATTCGGTTGAAAAAGTGAGAGGAGAAAGTGAAAATTGTTCTCCGAGACATCAAAGAGAAACGAAGGACGGTATTCCCACCACAGTAGACGCATAGACTCCAATAACTATAAAGAGACCTGTTAGAACTAAGGTCGAACACCAAGTAGGTCGGACCATAAAACGTACGACATGAGACGTATATTCAATTTATTCGTCCCACTGATATATGTCGGAACTGTATGAGGAAAAGGATAAACCTTGGTCAGACAACAAGAGACAGGTCAAGATTGATAATGAAGAACAGGACGCATGTCTAAAGAGTCCTCCGTCCAGTCCACCAGACCATAAGGGTAGAGAACTTCTTGAAAGGTATCAAACAACACCAGGTGTGTCAGTTTCCGCAACCGTATCAGTTATTTCGTCTGTATCTACAAAAAGACCTTGAGAATGCGAAAAAGCCACTAGGTGGTCTACAACCGTTAAACTAGAGACCAAGGAGACGGAAAAGATTTTGGTCGAACTTGTAGACTTTCAAGTGCCAAGTGTATAACGACTTCTGACCGAACCTCTTAAAACTCCTAATGAAATGATCGCACACTCTACTCACCTTAACACGCCATCAAACTCGTAAGAAACCGTAACGGAAAGAAACCCTAACCTTACTTTTGACTGGAAAAGGTCAGGACACCGGTGACGACTCAAAAGGTTTAAACGACCGTATAACTCACGTCGTGAAAGTGTCGTAGTAGAAAGTCCTAAACTTCATCGAGTTGACCTTAAGGTAGTGGAGGTATTCGAGTTTCCTTCCATTACACCAGACCATAAGGGTAGAGAAATAAACCTAGAACTAAAATAGAAGAGTTTTTATTTTCAAAAGAATCATGAGGGGGGTCTTTCCGTGGTCCCACCCCTATAAATGGACGAATATCAAGGTGGAATTCAGGTTGTTTCTGTTCACACTCACACCGGACACGGGAGGACCCGACAACCAAAAAGTAGGGGAACTCTTACTTTGTTCCGATAAACTATTCACCACAAAACTCTATAGGTCAAAAGTATGACGTTTACAAATCCCGAAAGCTTTCTACTATTCTGTGACTTCTCTACAGTTGAGAATCTGGAGAATCCTGTGTCTCTTCGTCAATTACTAAACTTACACGTCTGTGTGTTTCGAACCTATCCGTTCAAATGGTGGTCTAAACAGAAACAACTTTGACACTTTAACTTTACTTACAAGTTACTCAACATTAGAGGTGTAAACACACTAAAAGACGAGACAAAAGTCCTAGACTATTTTGACCGTCTCAGTCTACAATTTGTTCATCTAAAAATTAGAAGAGTTGTCATAAAAGTCAAACTTTCTCTTGTCGTTCCCCCTTTTTACTAACGTGGTTTCTGTACTCATGGACTACATTTGAGTTGATATTCCGTGTAGTGGGTAAATACTAATCCAAAGTATTTACCAACTAAAATAACACGTACAAAGAAAAGACACAAGGACAGAAGAGGAAAAATAATAAACAATAATGATCCACCCGGTTTTTCAAGTAATCCCTAAAAGGTATTCTAGAATATCTTTTTGAGTTTACTTGAAAAACCGGTTGGGATATAATAAAAAATGTGACGTTTGATCAATTAACGTACCAGAAGAAAATTTAGGTAACAGTCAGACCTGACCGGGTGACATAAGAAAGACTACCACCACTCAACTCGACCTGGTCACCAAGAGTTTAAAATTACATGTACCCTCAATGGACCTCCCGAAGATTTCGTGTCGAAGGGTAGTTCAAAGACTAAGTCATCCATCCTCCGTCTCGGGTCCTTAAACGTCAAGATCGTTCAACGGACATCTACGACTACGACGTCCGCCCCCTGATATGAAACTCTTGGTCCCCCGACCGGTCATATCTTCTTTTAGACTTCCATACGAAAAACTTGGGTCTCGGGTCTCACTTTAGGTCAGACGTCTACGACAAAACAGGTAAGATCTGAGATGAATGGAAAAGACTCAGTCTCCCCGGCGAATTCGGTTGTAGAATGGTGGGGAGGCTTATCTTAACAAGGTCTCCCGAATCTTAGAGGAATATTTGGAACGGTTTTGGAACCGGGGACTCCGAATATGTACGTGAGTCTGTTCCAGTCCTCTTTCTCCCCATAAACAAAGTCCTCTTTCCTAACGAAAAGGGTTAATTGAGTCAGATAATACTAAATTAGATCGAATTGAGACTCGAGGAGGTCCTTTCTTTCGTAAAGACTCAACACGTGTGTACCGATAAAAATAAATACACAAAACGAATAAATAAAAATAAACCTACGTACCTCAGAACCAACACCGTACTCCCCAGAACCAACACCGTGTACCCGAATCAGAGGGGTACCGTACACCCCAGAATCAAGGGACTGCTTTATAACTCGGAGCCAGGAGACGTAACCTTCGACCTAAGAATTGGTGACCGGGTGGTCCCTTCAGGGAGTCGGATATGAGAACTTACTGTGGACCGTGTAACTTCCACATATCAGTAAAGTCACAACATCCTACAGAGATCTCATGAAAGAACACAAGGAACTCCGTCTAGGTCGTTCCTCTCAGGAAGGTTGAACGGAGGTCAGTAAGGTCGTCCACGGTGAATGACATGGACGTGGTTCCCGGTAAAGATATCCGAAACGTATTTTTTATTCATTTATTCAGACACATTTATTCATGTCGGACTGGTTGTGACACCTCAGTCACAGAATTCTAGAATCACACAATACCGTAACTAAGGTTTTTCATCTTACTACAAAAAAGTCAAATAATTATAATTATAATATACTATCAATTAACCCGGTGTCCATTATGAAGAATTAATAAATATATATATAAATCGAAGTAAGATTTTTTCTGTATCTCATCTAAAAGGGACCAAATAAAACGAAACCGACCCAGAACTGACTAAATTATTCCGTCCCTTATAGGAGAAATTCGTCTCCTCCTCAGTGGTGTATTCTGGTTAACCCGATGACTCATCTTAGAACCTAACGATAGAACCTAACGATAATCCCGGTAAACGGGAGTAAAAATACTAATAAACTAGTTTAACTCTGAATCCAAATGTCGATGACCTGTCCTATGAAGTCAGAATGGTGATTTCCGAAAGTAGTTTAGTCACTTATAAATAATACACAGTCTGACACTACGGACGTCCTTGACCATAGAATCCATGTCTTTTCCTACAGACTCTCCACAGAAGAACCACCTGTACCGTTTGACTAGAGTGTTTAAAATAATCGACAGGTGTGACCTCTTAAATGCCAAGGTCAATGTCCTAAAAGTGTTTTCATCTGTCCGAACAGTCGTCTCACCGTTCATCATTGAACAATAATCGACAACCTCTCCTTTTCCGTCGTCCAGTTACTGTCATGGGAACATCACACCGTAGTTACGAAACTACAGTAGCAGATCCACCTCAGTACTATAACAACTATGGTTGTTCATTCCTATTTTCGTTTAACAACAATATCGATTGTGAATTTATAGTGAATGATACACGGTCCGTAACAAATTTACAAAATACATATAAACAAGTTAAGAATATTATTAGTATACTTCATCCAGAAAATCAATATCAGATACAGTCGAAAAATTTTTATTAAAATTTTATAAAAATTAATACGATTCTGTGTATTTGTATTTTAAATGACAGTATTGGCAAAATTTACATGGTAAGTCATATAATTTTCATGTAAGTGTAACAATACGTTGTCTGGAAGTCTTGCAAAAGTAGAATATTTTGACTTTGTTTGAGATATAGATAACTTTTCGTTGAGGGATAAAGGAAGAGAGAGGTCGGGTACTTTTAGTGGTAAAAACGAAAGATAAAGAAAACTCAAACTGGCCTATTAAAGTTTACTGGATACAAGATCAAATGACTAAGAAAGAAGGTGAACCAACTACGAGAGATAACTGTAGAAGTCAGGAACATAGGAAGTCGACATCCTAAAAACAAAGCTACTAAAGGTAAAGAAACGACTTGAAGAGTAAAACAAATACATAACAAGAGAATTAGAAACAAAGGACACCCAAGAATGTCAAGTGACTTTAAGAAGTTCTCCCAATAAGACTTAAGGAACAGTCTGTCAAGTATCTAGAGGAAGTCGAACCTCATGACCTACCCAGTCGACCGTCGTAGACACCGGTCCACCCCCCGCGACAGTCCCAGAGATCAATCCACTTCAGGAAAGGACACGAGACTCCAGTCCCCCGATAACGACCGACTCGAAACACTAACGAGTACCATCTACTGTAGAGTCTGACAAAGGACTGGTCTACTACGATGACCGACCTAAGACACAAATACATCTCGGTGGACGTCCTGACATTCAAACCTCCCTGGAGTCCGACACGAGACACTAATCCACCCTGGTTTCACACACGGGGTTTCGACCCGACCCAGGGACAGACCCAAGGGAGTAGTCCACCTTGGGTCTCCACTAAACGAGGTTCCGATTCATCTACGTGATCGACTCGAGGGACTCACCCGACCCAATATCCGTCACAAATCGTCAACCCGTCAAGAGATACAACCCGAGACGAATTCCCACCCAAATATCTGACCCCAGGAACTGACCCATCATAGTGTCCGACCCGAAACTCCGACGGGTCCCAGTGACAAGACTGAGGGACCAACATACCCCAGTCTTCGATATGGATTCTGAACCCGTCCGGAAGACTAGACCCCTAGACATATTTGTCCGACATCCTACCTCCCGAGGGACCCAAGTGACGGGTCCGAAGGACCAAGTTACCCTGATCCCCGATATAAGTCGTCAAGTGAAGTCAAGTCAGCGAGTCAGTACAGACTGAGAAACGCTGGGGTACTTAGTGTCGTACGGACCGGAGGGACAGGTAGTGGTAAAGGGTCTCAAGTGAGTCTGAGTACAGGTAGCTCAGGCACTACGGTAGGTCGGTAGAGTAGGAGCCAGTAGGGGAAGAGGAGGATGGGGGTTAGGGAGGGTCGTAGTTTCAGAAAAGGTTACTCAGTTGAGAAGAGTACTCCATGACCTCAAAGTCGAAGTCGTAGTAAGGGAGGTTTCTTTAGGGTCCCAACTAGAGGAAGTCTTACCTGACCAACCTAGAGGAACGTCAGGTTCCCTGAGAGTTCTCAGAAGAGGTTATGGTGTCAAGTTCAAAAGAGAAGACGGTCCCACTCCGATGTCTTGTCCGATGTGCCGTTTATATCGAACAACTGGCTCATGGGTATAGTCCGTCTTAACGGACCTGGTTTGTTCTAAAGGACCGGTCTTCCCCAATGACCGAGTCAAGACGTTTACCCGTCTCGGGGACCGACCGTAGAGACGAAGTCACGACGACTCACGACTGACGATATTCGGGACAGAGGGAATGTAGAGATAGACTAGGTGAAACCCGAGAGAAAGAGAGTGACCTCTTTGGTATCCGGGTCTCCTCGGGAAAACCACGTCACGACACGGTCGGACCCCCTCTCCACTGTCCCAGTCTCACATCAACAAGAAGAAAGGGAAGATTACACTAGGAAGAGCCAGAGACACTACGTCACCCCGTGAGTGAGGGTAAGGACCCCAAAGTGTCACGAGAGAATCGACACCTGTCAACGACCCACCAGAAAAACACTCCCCTTGACTTCGACCCCTACTGGATTCGACGGTAACACTAGTGTAGTGAGGACTCAGAGAGAAAAGATCTTTCGTAAACACACCGTACGTGACTAAGGGACTCCTGTGATGGATGGACTCTAGAGAGAGAGACAAAATCCTAAAAAAACTTAAATCTAACGTTTGAGACGACTTATGGTAGCCTCTAAGTCCAAAGTCCTCTAAAAAAAAAAAAGCAGAGAGGTCAATCGACCACGGTTCCGACTTTGTCCGTTTAAAGAAACGTCAGGGAAAGACGCACTTCTAAAGGAGACATGAGAGTGTGATTCCTAAGTTAGGAAACGACGTAATCGAAATACTCTTACAATCTAGGGGTGAAACCAGATTAGAAACGTTACTATTACGACAGAGAATACTATTTATCAGAATCTCAGTTACTCTAAACTACAATAATGGGTTTGAGTGAACCGTATCTCGGGACAAAAAAGGTTCGTTATACGTATTTCAAGATACCTTGTCCATGGTATGTCTTGGGTAGAAACCCTTTAAGACCTTATCTACAGAGACACCACTGTCAAAGTTTTGATAAATAGTATCAAAGTCGCAAAACTTCACCATTCTACATGTTTCGTGTTTTACTACGATTCTTATAAAAAGGATCTTCTTATCCGATACCAGGAGAGAAAGTTTTTGAAGATGAAATAATTAATCGAGATCAGATCCCTACTTTATTGGACAGAATGTACGATTTCATCCCTGTCCCCCAATGTAGATTTGAAAATGTTTGAGTAAAAGTAATAGGAGTTTCAAAACAGGCATAATATTTTTGTTTATATACACTTACATATAGTTGAAAATATATAGACTCTTGTATATAAAACATGAAAGAGTAATTTTTTTAGTAGTGTAAAAACTCTTTAGGGAGAACAAAATGTAAGAAGTTTTTACAATAAAAAGAATTACCGTGAGTCTTTACATGTAAATAATGTTTAACAAATGAGACTAAAGTATTTGTAAATTTAAAAACAGTAAATTTAACTTATTAAGTAGGGAACGGGTATCGGTAAACAGTGTGCCGTAACGGTTCAACGATCATTTTTACGAACAAATGACTGAACCCTTCTCTTCTATTTTACTACTTATCCAGTTCAGGGATGGGTGTCGCATGAGTAAAAGAGTAACCCTTTATCTGTGTACGTGTTTATACAGAGTATCTTCATGACTTAAACTTCAATTATCCTCTCGTTCCCTTTCCCTCTTTAGGTACTCCTAAACCACACTGAAGTCCCCGAGTCAATTTAGAGTTCACTCTTATACTTACAAAAGTTTTAATTCACCTTCAGACCTCCGGACTTTCAGATCGATGGAGTCCCTCCGTCCCCGACCAAACTTATTTTAATATTCACACACACACGAGTCAGTATAGACTGAGAACCGTTGGGACACCTGACATCGGGTGGTCTGAGGAGACAAGTACCTTAAAGGTCCGTTCTTATGACCTCACCCAACGGTAGAGGAAGAGGTCCCCTAGAAGGACTGGGTCCCTAGTTTGGGCGTAGAGGACGTAACCGTCGACCTAAGAAATAGAAACACGGTGGACCCTTCGTTTCCATATTGTATTAACTAATTTTCCTCCTTTTGGGAGGACAGTACGGACTTATGAAAGGTCGACTGGACGACAATCACCTTAAATTTTATAGAAAAATTAAAGATTTTAAGGTGAATTTTAGTTGAGTAAGCCTTTATTGAAAATATTTGACGTACCATAATGAATGACATATTTCGTTCTTCATATAAGATCTTGTCTACAACATGAAGACATTTCTACTTTTGTGACCACAAGGGGGTAGGATGGGACCCGAAGGGTCCACCGCGTCACCATCTCTTAGACGGACGGTCACGTGCTCTGTGTCCTCTGCGTCCACGCTAGGGACCCAGTCCTTCTAGGGAACCTCTTCCCTACCGTTAGGTGAGGTCATAAGAACGGATCTCTTAGGGTCCCTGCCCCATGTCTCCTCGGACCACCTGAGGTCAGGTTTCCAGTACCTGACTCGTTGATTCGTGTGTGCGTGTGAGGTATGGTGGGTGCACACTCACCCGACTATACAATCATAATGATTCTTGACCGACACTCCCGTTGAACTTATACCTTAACCCTAACGAACCCAAGTACCGGAGAAAAGGTAAGGGACAAAAAGTGATCTTTGAGGACTAATTGTTGTCCAAATTGACTTTTTTAAGAAACCTAAAAAAAGAATCGGGACAAAAAGATTCCTGTTATACGACATTTACTCCGTTCACTTTTCTTTTGTTGTAAAAACCCTCTCTGTGATCAGACGTATCTTACTCTTAAAAACTTATCCCCTATAAAAAAGTCACTGTGAAAAGTGGGTGACTTGAGTAACTCGACAGGACCCGGAGGTTTCGGTGTACGACCCACTGTCCGAAAGAATCGGGCATCTCGGGTAATCTTTCGACGAATGAAGGTTAGACAATTACTTTCAACCGGGAGACTTCAGAAGGGTGGGGACGGTAGGAAGAGGATTTAACGAAGTCACCTTAACTTTCGAGACGTCACTTTACCTCGGTCATCATTATTTTGGAGGTCCCGGGGCGTCGACGTCATTGTAGTCCGTACACACGTCTCCAGGTAGGAACCGTCCGGACTAGACGTCAGTAGAGAAATCAGGGGTGTTCTGACTCTGAGCGACTGTAGGAGATCGTGTCTTGGATGTCAGAGACTTTCGAGTAAGTAAAGTTTTCTCCTTTGAACTCACAGTCAAACCCCGGTTCACGAGACAACCGGAGGTCGTTATTGTCTTACTTGGCCTCCCTACGTCAAGGACGGGAGTCCCTTGAATTGTCGGACCCTTACCAAAGTAAAAGTATTTATACTTTGACTACAGCTCATTGAGACATCAGTGGAAAGAGAATAAAAAGGTGGTTCCCAAAAAATTTTAATTTAAACAGTACCTACCCTACATAGAACCCCGGTTGGGACAGGTTAGAGTCGTACTAAGTATTTGTGGATTTATAAAAAAGGGACGGAGAGAGTTGTCTGACGAAACTTCATTAGGTGAGACGTCGACTTTTGTAGACTGGTTTGTATTTGTCTACACGCAGGTATCTGTACAACAACTGAAAATTCTGTGGTCAAATTAATGAATTACTTTACTGTACACGACAAAGAAATGATGGAACCGGACAGAGAGCCACGGACCACTTAAAATAGATCCGAGAATAAGAGACTACTCTCGAGGTCATCTAAGGACCATCCACCCAACCCCGTCTACACACTCGGGTAAGTCGACACTACACGTTCCAAGGGTCCCCGGCTACCCACCCTGGAGAGTGACGAACACTCTGCCACCGGGACTCCAGTGACCCTACCTCATACCACACGACGTCCGACCAACACGAACCAAACACCTGAAAGGAAACGAATTGGAGTCACCGAACGGAGACAACACTGACAAAGACCTGTGTACCCCTTTCTTTTACGACCCGTCCCTGGTCTGAGAAACAAACGAAACGACCCACCTGGAAAGGACCCTCTTCGTCGGACCTGTGTCTTGTTTTACACACACGGAACAACTTTATATCTTAGAAACGAGATCGTCCCTTACAGTCACTATGACGCAGATCAAGGAGTAAAATATCTCCTCCTTAGGTTCAAGGGGTTCTCAACTCCTAGTCGTTATTTGTTCCGTTTCTGGTCTTAAGTGGTACGGAAGACTGAAAAAGAAGTCACGAGTAAGATGAGACGAACTAATCACCGGTGACCTTAACAATATCTGAACTCTCTTACCGACCACCACTGCTAAATCAACGATTCAGCACAGACCGAGAACACTGAGGTGTCTGACATCGGACGATCCGAGGAGACAGGTACCCTGAAATGCCTGTTCTTATGACTTCACCTAAAAGTAAAGGAAGAGGTTCCTGGAAGCTCTCTTACCGAGATAGAAATTCTTTTTTGGCAGAAGAGGATTGGGGATTAGTCCGTTTACAAACGAATAAACCTTAGATTTCCTTCCTCTTTGTAGGTCTTTGTGAGTCATATGATACTGATACCCCTCTTTTACTTGAGAGAATAACTCTCCCTCTCTGAAACATGACATCCCTCACAGAGGGTGTTGAGTCTAGGAATCTTTCCGGTCCGGACGGAGATCCGTTTGACGGAGGACCTTAGTAGACCTTCGACTGCCGGTGGAAGACGGTCGTTTGACGGTGATTTTTCTGTTAAATTTATATTAGAGAGGACTACTCTAAAGGTTGGTCTAAAGACCTCGTCCCCCTAAACCTCTTTCTAGTATATTGAGAAATTTGACTTAGTACCTAGGAAAGATTCCTGTATGGAATAAGGTTAGACAATAGTTTCGGACGTACCAAAAGTACCTTAGGAGACACCCGAGTACATATGATAAATATACGCATTGAATAAAAATTTCATGGAATACGGGCGTTCTGAAAATTATTTTCATTTGACAGGGCTTGGCCTTATTCGGGGGGTGGGTGGAGTCCTTTTTTTTTTTTGTTTTTTGTTTTGTGTTGGGTAACCAACTTAGGAACGAATCCTTTAAGTGTAAACTTTGGTACGTTTATGACCGTGACACATGAAGACTACAATAGACTACTGTCAAATAGTAACAGTCACTCTATGTCCCGACACATACCAAAAAAAAAAAAATTCAAGACGACACTATACCTTTGTTAATAGAACAGTTCCGGTCTTTTTGTAACCAAGACAGTTCGTCGTATTCTTTTGAGTATTACTTTTCGACCCTTTCACTGCACTTTCTCGCGCTGACTAGAGTTCCGACCCCACTGAAGTACCTAAACCAATGGACGTTCGGGTGGAGCTGGACCGACCGTCAGGGGCAGGTGGAGGGGGGAGTGAGGGGCCGGTGGCGGAACGGAAGGTCTACACGAGACCCCTTTTGGGTCCCTCCCCACCCACGAGTCCGGACCCGGTAATGAGGACCTAGGTCGATCACCCAAAGACAATTAATGTGTTTAGTCATTGTCTACACAACTCCGACTCGTGGAGTATAAATAGGGTGTTACACAAAAGAAATTTACCGTTTACAAAAAATTCCGGTTTTTCTTTTTTTTTTACATAGTAATATATCAAGAGGAGACTTTGTGTGTCGTTTTCCCTACTTATGTACAGAGGTCTCTCCATAAAGCAGGACAGTAAACTTGTTCCTCGTTTCGGTTGCCAGAGTCTTATCTTTCGGGAAACATTGACAGACTCTAGGAATAATTTCAAATAAATTTACACCATAAGATATTTAGTATCGAAAACACAAGGGGTTCGACAATCTAACATTAAACATCGACACCATAAAAATGAGATATATTTTACCAGCTATTCCAACTATTTAACGAGGGTGTCTCTTCCCTCGTTCCTCCTCGAAAGGGATTTATCCTTTTGTCACTCCAACCCTTTTCCTTGTGAGGTGAAAAAAAAAAAAAAAGACTAGACATTTCTCTGTGAAAATCCGAAGGTTTGTCTAATCATCGTAGTACGTCTTGTCTTTTAAACCTTCATCCCCACCATACCGACGGGGATCCTCCTACGTCAAGGATCCTGTTTATAAAAACAAGTCCTGAGGACAAATATATTTGTTAAAACTCAGTGGGGTTTAGTCTTACAGTCGTCACCAGACTATATCAGAGTCCGGTCTTACGACGAGTGTGCTCTCCGTCGTCTTCTTAGGGAGGAGGTGGGAGGTGGGGAGGGTAGAGAAACCCCGAAGACCAGTTGGGTATTGTTACCTCTTCTCGTCTTCTCTCTCTCTCTACCCCTATCACCTCCATCATCTCCCGAACTCCTACGGACCTTCCCCTCTTTTACCTACCCTCAGGTACACCCAGTACTAGACCGATCATACAGGGAGAGTAGACCAGGATCAGTAGTCTCCCCTAGAAATTTAAAAAGATTTACATCGATTCCTGAATTTCCCCTTCACCTTGTAAATGATCCTATTGATAGACTCGTCGACCTCTAGAGAATGTTCCTTTCCTTCTTCGGACATTATCATCTTTATGACGAACACTGAATTAAAAAAATTAGTAAAGTAAAGTCAGTGAATCAGTAGCACCGGTTGAGAAACACTGGGGTACCTGACGTCGTGAGGTCCGCAGGGACAGGTAGTGGTTGAGGACCTCGAACGAGTTTGAGTACAGGTAACTCAGCCACTACGGTAGGTTGGTAGAGTAAGAGACAGTAGGGGAAGCGGAGGACGGAAGTTAGAACGGGTCGTAGTCCCAGAAAAGGTTATTCAGTCCAGAGACGTAGTCCACCGGTTTCATAACCTCAAAGTCGAAGTTGTAGTCAGGAAGGTTACTTATAAGTCCTGACTAAAGGAAATCCTACCTGACCAACCTAGAGGAACTTCAGATTCTCTGAGAGTTGTCAGAAGAGGTCGATGTGTCAAGTTTTCGTAGTTAAGAAACCATAAGTCGAAAGAAATACCAGGTTGAGAGTGTAGGTATGTACTGATGATCTTTTTGGCATCGAAACTGATCTACCTGGAAACAACCGTTTCATTACAGAACCGAAAAATTATACGACAGATCCAACCAGTATCGAAAAGAAGGTTCCTTGTTCGTAGAAAATTAAAGTACCGACGTCAGTGGTAGACGTCACTAAAACCTTGGGTTCTTTTATTTCAGACAGTGACAAAGGTAACAAAGAGGTAGATAAACGGTATTTCACTACCCTGTTCTACGGTATTAGAATTAAAAAACTTATAACTCAAAATTCGGTCGAAAAAGTAAGAGGAAAAAGAGAAAGTTCGGGGATTTCGGATTTGACACGATTTAGTTATGTGTAGTGACCCTTTCCACAAAAAATTTTCACTCACTGAGTACTTACTGTAAACATCTCCGTTTTGATCTCAATCTCATTTGTCACCAACTAAATTACTTTATAAGTGCTCCTTTCACGTATTAATATAGTTCCATAAAGTACAAGAAATTTAGTACGAGATTAAAAGGTAACTAAAATAATTATATCATCAAACAATACCCATCTTTATAGAAACCAACATCGTTATTTCCTAATATAAAGGTATTTTGTCATATTAGTCATCCTTTTACATGGAAAATTTTTTTTAACAAGGGTTTGTACTTGGGGGGAGGGTGGAGGGAGGGGTATTGTAGAGAGACCCAGTAGGGGTAGTACAAACCCTTGCGTACATTCTTAATTTCTAAAATTTTAAATTTTTTATTTTTTTATTTAATTTTTTTCTTTTTTTATTTTTATTTTTTTAACAATTTGTATGCTGAACTTCGAGCTTAGAAACGTACAAAGAAGGAGGGAGACAGGGAGGGACAGAAGGAAGGAAGGGAGGAATAACTTCCATAAGTGAATACCCGTGATAGGTAAACAGTCTCTGTCTCAAAGTACACGTCATCATTTCTTATAGAGATAATGAAACGGTCCGTTTCCCCTTGTGTCACTTGAGGACGGGAACTTTTGACACACAGGGTTGGACCCTCCTAAACCACTCCTCAAAATATCGTTACCAAGTTTCTCCCCCACACGACTATTCCCAGCCCCATATACTCCCGGACGTGAGGTAATCGGACCAGAGTCCGTTGGAGAACTACGTAAAGAGACCAAGAAGATTAGACCGAAGACACCAAAAGAGACCTTCCTTCTCACGACTGTAGAACGTAAACGACCCCTAAAATCACACTCGATTTCTCGAGTTTCTATAACAATACATACAGGGAACTCCAATAACAATACACGAAGACAATCCAGGTATGGTAAAGATCCATACGATATAATTCTTCTCCACCGTTCTTATGTGTCTTCTTGATATGTTTTTTCTAGAAGTACTGGGTCTGTTGGTACTACCACACTAGTGAGTGAATCTCGGTCTGTAGGTCCTTACGCTTCAGTTCACCCGGAATCCTTCGTAGTGATACTTGTTTCAATCACCTGCACTACCTAAAGGTCGACTTGATAAAGTTTAGGACTTTTCTACTACGACACTTTCACGACATGAGTTATACGGTCGTTTAAACCTTTTGAGTCGTCACCGGTGTCCTGACCTTTTCCAGCCAAAAGTAAGATTAGGGTTTCTTTCCGTTACGGTTTCTTACGAGTTTGATGACGTGTTAACGTGAGTAGAGTGTGTGATCATTTCATTACGAGTTTCAAGAGGTTCGGTCCGAGGTTGTCATACACTTGGTACTTGAAGGTATACAAGTTCGACCTAAATTTTTTCCATCTCCTTGGTCTCTAGTTTAACGGTTATAGACGACCTAGTAGTTTTTTCGTTCTCTCAAGGTCTTTTTGTAGATGAAGACGAAATAACTAGGTGCAGTTTCGGAAACTAACACTTAGTGTTGTTTGACCTTTTAAGAAGTTCTATACCGTTATGGTCTGGTGGAATGGACGGAGGACTTTTTAGACGTACGTACAGTTCTTCGTTGTCAATCTTGACCTGTACCTTGTTGTCTGACTAAGGTTTATCCTTTTCCTTATGCAGTTCCGACATATAACAGTGGGACGAATAAATTGAATGTACGTCTCATGTAGTACACTTTACGACCCGACCTACTTCTTGTTCGACCTTAGTTCTAACGGTCCTCTTTATAGTTACCGGAGTCTATACGGCTACTGTGGTGGTAATACCGTCTTTCACTTCTAGGAGAACTACTTTCACTTTCTCCTCTCACTTTTTCAACCGAATTTCGAGTTGTAAGTCTTTTGATTCTAGTACCGTGCACCAGGGTAGTGAAGTACTGTTTATCTACCCCTTTGTCACCTTTGTCACTCTCTGAAATAAAACCCCCCGATATCTTGGCGACGTCTACCACTGACGTTGGTACTTTAATTTTCTGCGAACGAGGAACCTTCTTTTCGATACGGGTTGGATCTGTCGTATAATATTTCGTCTCTGTAATGAAACGACTGTTTCCAGGTAGATCAGTTTCGATATCAAAAAGGTCATCAGTACATGTGTACACTCTCGACCTGATATTTCTTTCGACTCACGGTTTCTTAAATACGAAACTTGACACCACAACCTCTTCTGAGAACTCTCAGGGAACCTGACGTTCCTCTAGGTAGATCAGGTAGGATTTCCTCTAGTCAGAACCCATAAGTAACCTTCCTGACTACGACTTCGATTTTGAGGTTATTAAACCGGTGGACTACGTCTTTTGACTGAATAACCTTTTCTGGGACTACGACCCGTTCTAACTTCCGTCCACCTATTCCCCTACTGTTTCCTACTCTATCAACCTACGGTAGTGACTACCTGTACGCAAACTCGTCCTAGGGTCTCAACCAGTACCTGTCGCGTCGGACCGTACGACATTAGGTACCGTAGTATCTCTCAACCTGTACTGACTCACTGACTTGACTTTGAGGGAACGCCACCTTGGTCCTGGAACAGGATCCGAAGTCACAACAAAGAAACGAAAAAGTAGGACAGAGACGTAGGACAAGGACTAATTGTCAACGACCTTAGAAGGCAAACTTTCAGTTCCAGTATGTCCAACCTCGACAAGGGATGTTTGTTCTTTACCCCCTGTACCTTTCCGAAGGTACGGGTCCTCGGGGTACCCTAGGACGTCAAAGTGGTTCTTCGAATTTCGGATCACCCCTCCCGGACCCTTGGTCGTGTATCTATTAATAACTCAACTGTCGACACTTCGACACTCCATACCTTACAGTACCCTGATGACCGGACCGTCTTGAGTCTTTCCGAATGATCTTCTAGACTGGGACCCGACTGGAAAGTCCCTAGACAGTCTCACTTCGTCCACTTCTCCCTTTCTTACCCTTAGGGACCAAACCCTAAGGGTAGGGTTTGACTTCACTTCTGACCAAACCCGACCTTATGGTGGGTAGACCGTACCAATTCAGTCACCCCAAACCCTAATTAAATTACACCCCACAACCTCTCTCCTTCTCTCTAGTCTAAAGACTGAACCCGAGACCCTACCTTCACCATCACAGTCTTTGACTAAATCCCTCGTACCCTTCCCCGGACCAATTCCCTAACACTCTTACTCACGTCCGGACCTGTGTGACTTAAACGTTTCGGGTACCGTACAGGAGTCCCCTCCCAGATGATCGTTCAATTTACAAATTGTAAATATTTTTCAACATTTTATCAGTTGTTTAGAAAAATCTCGTGGGTGGTAACCGATCTGTGACAAGATCTATACCCTCAATAGCGACACGTATTCAGAGACAAAGTACCTTTAATATAAGACACGACACGAATGAGTGAGACAGGACAGACTGAAACGCTGAGGTACCTGATATCAGGTGGTCCGAGAAGACAGGTACCCCTAAGAGGTCCGTTCTTATGACCTCACCCAACGGTACGGGAGGAGGTTCCCTAGAAGGGTTTGGTCCCTAACTTGGGGCCAGAGGGTGTAATGTCTTTCTAAGAAATGACAGACTCGGCGGTCCCTTCGGGTTCTTATGACCTTACCCATCGGACAGAGAAGAGGACTGGGTCCTTAGCTTCACCCCAGAGGACGTAATGTCCGTCTAAGAAATGGTCGACTCGATGGACCCTTCTAATATAAGGTCTCCCTACTATTGTCTATTATTTCCTCATTTAATCACTCTATTAAAGTCTTAACGATAATTCTTTCGTGACCCATAACATCTTCAAGAGTGACCCTTCAAGTGTGACCTTGACACAGGACTCACAAATCTCCCTTTACAAGTATACTTATGGGACCCCAAGTTCATAAGGTCTGTCTCCCGTATCGTTCACGTTTACAGGGGACTGTATCCTTACTCGGACCATTCAATCTCTTTCTGTTAACCACTTCGACTTCGAGGCACTCTCTCCTGTTCTCACGTCACTCCGTTTCAACTTCTCCATCCGACGTACCTAGTCCTTCCCGGAATTCCGTACCACGTCTCAGAATCTTCAAGTGAGTTTTTACCCTTTGGTCACCTTCGAAAATTCGTTTAACGTAGTAAAATTTACTGTTTTTGGTCGTATGTCTTAACATAAACAACATGTGAAAGTTGATATATTTTACTGTTCTCGTCCCTTCGAAAATTTCTTTGAACGGTTTACTATGGTGCCTAACTCGTCACCAAAGTATGGTACCAGTCACGACACTTACGACTCATGGTCCCGACCTTCAACCAGGACTGTGAACTATCCGGTCGTCAAAATACTGAGACACTAGAGTCCTGAGATAGTTATAAATAATAAACAACAACAACAAATCAACGATTCAGTACAGACTGAGGAACGCTGGGGTACCTGATATCGGGTGGGTCCGAGGAGAAAGGGACCATAAAAGGTCCGTTCTTATGACGTCACCCAACGGTAAATAAAGAGGTCTCCTAGAAGAGTTGGGTCCTAGCTTGGGTATAGAGGACATAACCGTTATATAATCCTTAATTTTACCTCCTATCAATTTGTAAATAATTTTTATTGTGTGGGTACTGTACGAATAGATTTATGGTATAAAATCACTTTTTTTAATACCATGAAAAGTTTTATTTTTTAATCAAAACGTTTCTCTCAAAAATATGAATTCAAGAATGATAAATAGTGTTGTCCTCCGTGAACCCAAGAGTGTAGACGAAGACGTAGGTAAACCAACACTGTAGTGTGTAGTATATATGAGTATACTCTTACTCTCATCTCTTCCTTTCATTTGTCGAAGAATCGTAGTAAGACTATTATCAAAACTGTGACACCTAGGGGATTTTCAAGGGATATAGTGAAACTTTCAGAAACACAAGTCACTGTAACCCGTCAAAGGATTGAATTACCCGGAGTTTGATCAAAGGGGATAGATATTTGACCTTGGACAATTATCGTGGTTGGAGTGTCCTAACAACACTAATAAATTACTCAATTATTGTAGACCGGGTATCCCACAAGGTATGCATAGTCGGTCGATTAAAAACAAAAGAAAAACAACACTAAGACACACCGTCGTTCGGGAGAACGTTCTTTAACATTTTTGAGTAAATTTGAAATAAGAGTGATTAAAAGGAAAGGACAGGAGAGAAAGAGTTCAACACTTTACTCCGAAGTCTAGACTTGTGGTCGAATGTTTGCGACGGTAGTCTATTGACGTCCAAATTACGATCCGTGAAACACCACTACAAGTACCGCGAAATCCGGTCTGGTAGTCAATGACTAACAAAACAACAACAAATCAACGATTCAACACAGACTGAGAAAACCCTGGGGTACCTAACATCGGGTGGGTCCGAGGAGACAGGTATCCTAAAAGGTCCGTTCTTATACCTTACCCAACGGTAAAGGAAAAGGTCCCCTAGAAGGATTAGGTCTCTATTTTGGACACAGAAAACATAACCGTCTACCTAAAAAAAAATGACGACTCGGTGGTCCCTTCGGGGTGAGGGTCAAATCGAACAGTATTAGAAGGTCTAAGAAAGAAAGAACTACTCCTTTAGTAGACAGGAGTCACTCATCTCCAACCTACCACCTACTCCATCTCCTTTTTCTCTAGGTTGTCACACTCCAAAACGGACCCCGATAGTGTGAAGTTAATTTAACGAAAGGGGGAGAATTTATAAGGTACGAAGTTAGTACTTTACTTAACTATACTTTGGTAGTATTTTATGAACTCCCATACACAGTCGATGACGAAAGAAAGACCTACCCTATTCAATTTAAGAGTTAGAACCGAAGTTGTCACCTGAGTGGTCTCTTTAAAATTTTTAATAACTATGAAACTAGTAGGGTGGAGGTTTCTATAACTAAATTAACCGGATCTATACCGTACCCGGAGTCCTATAAATTTTATAAGGGTAACGGGTTTCAGGGTGGTCTGACACTGATTTCTTATCCAGTACACAAAGGGAAAAATAACATTTTTTATTGTTTAGATGTTTTTTCATATATTATATATTTGCAGTCGAATTGTTTAACATTTTACTTGTGAGCGTAGGGGTACTAGGTCACGTTCTTGGTCTTCCAACGGTTTGGGGTCTTCGAGGGAACGGAAAAGAGTCAGTGTGGAGTAAAAGATTGAGAGACCTCCATTAGTAACGGGACTATAAAATATTAGTACAAGAAAACATCAAAATGGTATACTCGTATTTGGAGATTTGTTGTATCTAACCGTGTAAAAATTTGAAATGACTTTCCCTTAGTATGAAAAACCAGACCGAAGAAAACGAGTTGTAGCATATATAAAAAACTAAGTAAACACCAAAACCTATGTCAATATATCAAGGAACGAAAAGTAATAAAACATCTTAAGATACTATAGTTATATTGTGTCACAGACGGTACTTACAAAGACCAAACCCCGAAAATATTGGTCATGACCATACTCGCAAAAGTATCCAGAGAACCACGTCCTTCCGTCCGTAAGACTACACATGAAGATCCTTATCTGAGCAACCTGTGTAACCGAGTAGACTTCGTTCTCTTTCTCCGACTCGTCTGTCCTCAAACCGTCTATCCTCCACCATAGACGTTGAGACAATTGTGAGATGACACCCGACCCGGGGACCTCCCAACGTGACGAGACTCGGTACATGGGACCCCTACTTCTAAATGTCTTCCGTTGCCTCCGTGAGTCCTGGGAGACGAAAATTAGTAAAAGACTCTGATCTCCCTATTACAAGGGCAGTTCCCATCTCTAGGACAACTGTATGAAGGGTTAGACCTACCGGAGGACCCTAATCTCAGATGCCGTCCTGTGGACCAACCGGGTGTTTTGTAGTCCGAAAGTAGGGTTGGAGTCGTCGAGTATCTTACTCTATTTGTGCCAGAGACCTCTTTTTGTTTTGTTTTGTTTTGTGTAGTAGGATCCGGAACTTCACCAAGAATTTAAGAGTAGGAGAGGGACTAGAACTCTCCATAAGGGGTAAGTAATCAAGTAACTCCGAAACTACCTCTATGAAAAAAACGGGAACCAAGAACAATAACAACAACAGAAGTCACCCCTCAAACCACAATTAGTTAACGATAACTACCGTGTACAGAGACGGTGTATGTCCCAAAGGGTCCACCGAGTCACCATTTCTTAGGCGGACGTCACGTCCTCTACGTTCTCTGTGTCCAAGTCAGGGACTCAGTCTTCCTAGGGGACCTCTTCCTTTCCCGTTTGGTGATGTCATAAGAACGGACCTCTTAAGGTACCTGTCTCCTCGGACCTCCCGATGTCAGGTACTCAAGTGTTTCTCACCCTGTGCTGACTCGTACGTATGCACGTAGAAGTCACCCCTCAAACCATAATTAGTCAACAATAACTACCGTGTACGAGGACAGAACACTCGTGGCATTTAGGTCCGAACAAAGTCTATGGAGACGATCTTATAGGACCCCAAAGGTCCCTTACGACTGTTCGAAAAGACCAGATAATACCAACGGACTGTGAGGTCCGTTAACGGGACGGGAAGACGTCCAAGAGAGAACGGTGTGTCTCAGAGTCTACGAGATCTTAGACGCGACAGACATGATGCAACGAGGGTCGTATTTGTATCCGACTCCATACGATCTCAATCGGGTATAACCAGGGATTCTTGACGAAAAATTTACACTCGGTCACCAATTTGTGTCGACAATTACTTTTAATTTAAAACATTTGAATATTAAATTTATTTGATATACCTTTTGTTTCAAGTATTGATTAGGTTTGAGTAGTGAATTTAATAAATGGAATTAACCTCCTGTTAATGAAATGTTATAACACTCACAAAAAACCGGTATATAGTTATACTTAACCGGTGTCCATATGTAGACAGAGGAGGTAGGACTTCGGGGGAGGGTGGGGTAGGGGTAGGGTAGGGAGAACCAACAGTGTCTCAGTACCGAAACCCACGGGACGAAGTACGTAGTGTGAACGTGACCAATAGATAAAAATGTATACCATTATATATACAAAGTTACGATAAGAGAGTTTAGTAGGGTGGCAGAGGAGGGTGACTTAGTGAAAATTTACTCAAGTGGTAGAAAACGACTAATACGAGGACTCCAATTACCATAGACAACCTAACTACACCATCTTTATGATATGTCACCACACGATACCGTGTAGAAAAGAATTGAGTCACTATACTGGCGAACTTGTCGGTTACCTCTTATAAATGTAGTACCTTTAACCATTTACAATGTTGAGTCCGAAAAAGAAATAAAATTCTCGATCAACAATTTGTGGATCGTATAGTGACCTGTATTCCGGGGAAAAGTCTAGGAGTGTCGTCTCAAGTCCGTCTTAAATTATTCGGAGTTTCACCACGATCACCATTTCTTGGGTAGACGGTTTCGTCGTCCACATTCTCCATGTCCAAACTAGGGACCCAGCCCTTCTAGGGGACCTCCTCCCGTACCTTTGGGTGAGGTTATAAGAACGGACCTCTTAGGGGTACCCGTCTCCTCGGACCACCCGATGACAGGTATCCCATCGTTTTTCAGTCTGTGTTGACTTTACTGAAGTGTACGTACGTGTCTATTGTTTTCTCTTGAATTTTTGACCAATGATCTTTACCAATAAGACTCAGTGTTCGTATCCGGAGAACTACCACCAGGAAACGGATTTAGGACAGAGTTGACAAATAACCATCATCTTAAGTTGCAAGGATGGAACACAAACCGTATGGGAGTTTCTCTTACTGTAACTCGTCCAGAAAGGATACATCTAAGGTCCGGAGTTGAGACTCTATAAGTCTCTTATTTCGTTTAAGGAAGGAAGAGAGTAGATCGGGTGTGGAGGTAAAAAGACAAGAGTAAAAAAGACAAAGAAAAAAAAAAACGGGATTCTTACTTCAGAGGCACTTAACTAACTGTATAGGTACGAGGAATGAAGAATGGTTCCCTGATTGGAACGACTCTTATGTTATTAGTCGTAAAAAGTGTCACAGACCAAATAAGTCACAACTTATTTTGGTGGACACCTCGAAGTTGTCTTTAAAGTCTAACTCTAAACCGGAAATAAAATAAAATAAAAAAATTAAAAATAAAGATGAAATAAAATGAAATGGTATGACATAACCAAAACGGTATGTAACTGTACTTAGGTGGTGCCCACAAGGGTTTGTACTTGGGGAGAGGGTGGAGGGTGGGGTATAGTAGAGAGACCTAGTAGGGGCACGTGGTCGGGGTTCGTAGGACATAGGACATAGCTTGTATCTGACCACTAAGCAAAGAATGTACCATCATATGCACAAAGTCACGGTAAGAGGGTTTAGTAGGGTGGGAGAGGGAGAGGGAGTCTCAGGTTTTCAGGCGACATGTGTAGACACAGAGAAAACGACAGAGCGTATGTCCCAGTAGTAACGGTAGAAAGATTTAAGGTATATATACACAATCATATGACATAACCACAAAAAGAAAGACCGAATGAAGTGAGACATATTAGCCGAGGTCAAAGTAGGTAGAGTAATCTTGACTAAGTCTACATAATAAAAATTACCGACTCATTATGAGGTAACACATATACATGGTGGCGAAAGAATAGGTAAGTAGACGACTACCTGTAGATCCATCAAAGGTACAGGACCGATAATATTTGTCACGACGTTACTTGTAACCCCACGTCACCCTAACGATCCAGCATTCCGTCAAGATAAACGTTAAAAAATTCCTTAGAGGTGTGACAAGAGGTATCACCGACATGATCAAACGTAAGGGTGGTTGTCACGTTCTCCCAAGGGAAAAGAGGTGTGGGAGAGGTCGTAAATAACGAACGTCTGAAAACCTAACGTCGGTAAGACTGACCACACTTCACCATGGAGTAACACCAAAACTAAACGTAAAGAGATTATTACTCACTACAACTCGTAGAAAAGTACACAAACAATCGGTAGGCATACAGAAGAAACCTCTTTACAGATAAATCAAGAAACCGGGTAAAAAACTAACCCAGCAAATAAAAAGACCTTAACTCGACGTCTTCAACGAACATATAAAAACTCTAATCAACAAACAGTCAACAAAGTAAACGATAATAAAAGAGGGTAAGTCTTCCGACAGAAAAGTGGAACGAATACAAAAGGAAACAATACGTCTTCGAAAATTAAAATTAATCTAGGGTAAACAAATAAAAACGAAAATAAAGGTCTTAAGACCCTCCACCTAGTATCTCCTAGGACGACACTAAATACAGCCTCTCACAAAACGGATACAAGAGGAGATCCTCAGAATATCAAAGACCAGAATGTAAATCTAGAAATTAGGTAAAACTCAAATAAAAACACACATCACAATCTTTCACTAGATCAAAGTAAGAAACTCTAAACCGGAAATTTCTGACCGAAGGTGAAGAGAAAAGGAACTTGTTCATATGTGATAGAGTTCTTGTTTGTCGTTACCTTTCTGTATATTATCAGGTTTAGGTCTAAATGGTTATTTCGGTGGTTTTATAAAAAAAGAAGATATAATAGATGTACACATCCTGTACTAAACTTTCTAACGGAATGGATACAATATATAATATACATCTTGAATGGAAATCAAAGAGAAAGACCTTGTAAACGTAAATTCTAAGGACAACGAAAGTCTTAAAGGGATTCTTCTTTCACACGAAGTCTTTTATAAGTTTGAGGTCGTGAAGAAAGGTGACTAGTAGACTAGGTCAACGGAAGTAGAAAGTGGACCTCGTGACGTGATCGGAGGATTAACCAAAGGGTTGAAGGTGTTAACACGGAGAAATCAGATAAGAGTCGTGTCTTAGGTCTCTTAGTCCAATTTCATGTTTAGTACTACAAGGACACGAGTTTTAGGAGATTACGACAGTAGAAAATAAATCCCTTGTTAGGTATCAATGGAGATATCCTAGGAGGACATTAATAAATAAACTTTAAGTACTATGAGGTACATCCAACGAGACGAGGTCGGTTTACCCGACAGAACGACAGGAGACTTGGACGGTCTACGAAAGAACGGAGTGTCTAAAAGTACACTAGATGAACGATACACTTTACAAGTACAAGGTCTTTCGACGTATAAAACTAGGAATTAAAAGAAGTCTAGAAAAAAGAGTTTACAATGAAGAATCACTATGGAAGAGGTTAGTGGAATGTTGGGAAGGTATAAAGGATAGGAGAAAGATGGGGTCACAAACAATGAAAGAATGAGTAAATGAGTAGTTGATATATAGAACGAATAATATATTTTAGAAAAAACAACAAAGGAGTCGTGGTAATGTTACTTCTAAAGTGCTCCTTAAAAATATACTAACATAGTACAATTTAATAGTAACGACTCTTGGACCATGGACCGTGTATTACCAAAGAATTATTTGTAACTTACTTACTTACTATGTCACCATCTTGTCTGTAACCAATCCCCGACCTCTGGATACAAAATAAAATAAACAAAAATTTTATAAACAAATAAAACGACGTAGTTCAGAATCAACACAGTACACCCTAGAAAGTAGTACTACGTACCTGAGAGACCACACCGAGCTTCCGAGGTCTCCCGTGTCCGAAGTCATCAACGTAGTATACCCGAGAGATCAACACCGTGTGTCCGAGGTCTAATACACCCGGGTCATCGACACCTCGCACCGTACACCTTAGAATCAAGGGACTGGTCCCTAGCTTAGACGTAGGGGACGTAACGTTCCGTCTAAGAATTAGTGACCTTGTGGTCCCTTCAGAGATCTCGACCTCTGGATACAAAATTAGAAAGGGAAACGAACACTATTCCAGATATTATGAAAAAGGTAAGACAAAGATGTAAAGACATATGAATAATTATGTTTCCTATGTATTCTTGATAAAGTGTACGGAGTGAAAATCACTCCAAGTACGTTCCTTTACAACAGGTATCCACACTCCCCATAAAAATAACAGACTAAATATAGGTCACATCGTTCGTCGATCGAGGTACGGGTGGAACGAAATTTGGTGAGTGTTCTTTTTCAAGAGGTACACTTGTGTCCTACCCCGACTGTCCAAGTAAAGACATAGAGGGAGACTTCTACAAGTACCTAGGAAACGAATAACGAATCGTCAAGTCCATTAACCTGAATATCTTCTGTAACTTTTGGATGTCCCACTTTATTGGGTGGTCTCCCCGGTCTCGAATACACGTAGGTCGTGACACAATCCACACGAGGCACAGAGTACGGGAAGAGGGGTTGACTTTAAGATGTTCCTTTCATACTGAAGTAAAATCTCTACTTCTCTAACTTCAAATCTCTCTAGATCCACAGGGTGTTTCGTCGTTTCGATTATTCTGTTACTCGGACCCCTCTTGAGTCCAGACAGACTGAGATTGTGGTTTGAGGGTAGGTGAAATCCTTTTAACTCTATCAATCAGGTTTTCGGATTTTCACTTATAAGAGTGTGGATACGTACGACAAAGAGTGACTACACAATTAAAGTAAAGTCTGACAGATGCTGGTCACCAAGTAATGGGAAAAATTGTAACAGATGTGTAGCGACGGACAAAATCGGTACCCCTAAAAACTGGTCCATACACAAAAGGAAACAGAAGCATTGAATGAAACGAGACAACTACGGAAAACCAACGAAAATCGAAGATTCATCTTCGAAAACTTGACACCACAACCTATTCTGAGGACTCTCAGGGAACCTGACGTTCTTCTAGTTTGGTCAGATAGGATTTTCTTTAGTCAGGTCTTATAAGTAACCTTCCTGAGTACGACTTCGACTTTGTGGTTATGAAACCGGTGGACTACGATTCTTGACTAAGTAAACTTTTCTGGGACTTCGACCCTTTCTAACTTTCGTCCTCCTCTCCCCCTGCTGTCTCTTACTCTACCAACCTACCGTAGTGGTTGAGTTACCTGTACTCAAACTCATTTGAGACCCTCAACCACTACCTGTTCCTCCGGACCGCACGACGTCAGGTACCCCAACGTTTCTCAACCTGTACTGACTCGTTGACTTGACTTGACTCTTCTATGTTTAGTACCTTTCTCAGGATTCTTACCTCAGCGATGGAATTATCCATAGTGTACCTAGTTTTTGGGAAGGTTGAGGGGGTTTTCTAGAGCCTAATCCACTTTATAGTTATTGGAGTCTATACGTCTACTGTGGTGGGAATACCGTCTTTCACTTCTCCTTGATTTTCGGAGAACTCCTTTCACTTTCACCTCTCACTTTTTCAACCGAATTTCGATTTGTAAGTCTTTTGCTTCTAGTACCGTAGGCCAGGGGAGTGAAGTACCCTTTATCTACCCCTTTGTCACCTTTGTCACAGTCTGAAATAAAAAACCCCGAGGTTTTAGTGACGTCTACCACTGACGTCGGTACTTTAATTTTCTGCGAATGAGGAACCTTCTTTTCAATACTGGTTGGATCTATCATATAAGTTTTCGTCTCTGTAATGAAACAACTGATTCCAGACAGATCAGTTCCGATACCAAAAAGGTCACCAGTACATACCTACACTCTCAACCTGACACTTCTTCCGACTC
>SJYO01034137.1:32911799-33110795 GCA_006410555.1 Capra ibex | reverse complement strand
CGAGGTCATGAAACCGGTGGAGTACACTTCTCAACTGAGTAACCTTTTCTGAGACTACGACCCTCCCTAACCCCCGTCCTCCTCTTCCCCTACTGTCTCCTACTCTACCGACCTACCGTAGTGACTGAGCTACCTGCACTCAGGCTCACTTGAGGCCCTCAACCACTACCTGTCCCTCCGGACCGTACGACACTAAGTACCCCAGCGTCTCAGCCTGTGCTGATTCGCTGACTTGACTTGACTTGATAGGAGAATTTCTGAGTGTGGGATGTAATAAAAGAGATTTCCGAGACTCTCCAGGATGTTCTTTAACAGAGAAATTAATGTAACATCGGGTCTTAAAGGGTTTGAGTAGCCTGACATGTAAATGAATGAAAAGTACATCTTGACTGGGTTATACGAAGTCTCGATCAGAGAGATCAAGTATGTGACCCTTAGGACATAAGCGGAGACTTGATACATAATCAAGTCTTGACATAATCGGTCACTTGACACACTCCTATGTATCTCTTAGTACCTCGACCCGACCTCACGTTTCTCGATCGTAGACGCCACTTTGACGGGTCGTACTGAGTCTTGTCTTTGAGGTCCGGTCTCCTCGTGGGACGGTTACCCTCTCCCTCTGTCTCGGGGTCTCGGTACCTCTCTCTTTCCCATATCAAAAGAAATCAAATCGAGTCACACGAACTCCCCTCCCTTCCCTCCCTTAGTTAATATTTTACCATCCAGGAACCGTGTAAATTCCGGAACCTCCCATGAAGGACCTACCCCCTTTTCAGACCGACGGGAACCCCTTCACTTTCTGATCGGTCTCCTCAAAGGTACCGTGTCAATCTCACATAATAAATTTTTTTAAAAAACTTCATAAAAATTCCTCTGGTCTAAAAGAGGTCCGACAACAATCTAGGTAAACGATCCGGAGTAAAAGACCGGGTTTCGGTAGATAACGTTTTATATTTAGAATTGAAATACTCGAGTAAGACGAGAGGGTAAGACTTCGAAACATCAGTCAACATTCGGAGTGAAGAGAATACATTTTTTCCGTCTAATACTTGTTGAGTAAAACACTTTAAGATGTTTTTCGTTACTTGAGAACTTCTGAAACCTATATTTCCTAATTCGAGTAAGTAAAGGTTCACGGGTACAAATGTTCACAAGGAAAAGAACCACGAAACATCGACGGGTCTCACACCTCATTTTATAATTTTTATTTTGTTAAAGACCCTTTTCTACCAATAACACGTTATACCTTTTTTTATATTATTCCTCTCTCAAGTTCTACCACTATTTCCTTCTAGGACTTGAGTGGAAAACGACACCTGTGTCAGATATTGATGTGTTCCTTTTTAAAAGAGAATTTGTTGAGATTTCCGACAGACTCACTTCTGATGTGTGACTCGTTTGTTCTCCTGGTGTAAGTACCTTCGCTCAACCTCTCCGACCCTGTGTTAGAATGGTGTTTGGGACAGGGGTGGGAGTCGTACCGTCAGAAGTTGGTCCTCTTTTGAGTTTCGAACTTCAAGAAGGGAATCCTCACTTCCCATACGTGGGGTGTAACTTGTGGAATTGAAAATTTTGGGTGTTGACTCTCTATTCGGGGGGTTTGGTTACCCCGAGGACAAGGTTCTGGGTGTTCTGACTTCGTTAGATTTTTTGTAAAAACTTACCCGGGTACACGAGTCTGAGTGACAAGGACCCGGGTCACGTCTGTGTGGTCTAGTACGGTCAGTGTCTCCGAGTGGTCGAATACAATTTTACAGCCGGACCCTCGTCCGTAGGTTGACTCGTGTGTGTAGAGCCTCAGACGACCTTGTGTGAGGTCCCTGTCTCCCAGTCACGGTAGGAATGTACGAGGGAAACGGTCTGAAGTCTCGTGGTCATAGAGGACTTGTCCACGACCATGTACACAGATCACGGGGACAAAAACACCGACGGTGGGTCCCCTGTGGAGAACCGACGGATTGAGACCTTCGGTCTCTTTGAACGTAAGGACCAGGGTTGTCAAGTCAAGTCAGTGAGTCAGTACAGACTGAGAAACGCTGGGGTACCTGACGTCGTGCAGTCCGAAGGGACAGGAAGTGGTTGAGGACCTCTGACGAGTTTGAGTAAGGCTAACTCAACCACTACGGTAGACTGGTAGAGTGGGAGACAACAGGGGAAGAGGAGGACGGAAGTTAGAAAAGGTCGTAGTCCCAGAAAAGGTTACTCAGTCAAGAAACGTAGTTCATCGGTTTCATAACCTCGAAGTCGAAATCGTAGTCAGGAAGGTCACTTATAAGTCTCAAATAAAGGAAATCCTAACCGACCAACCTAGAGGAACGTCAGGTTCCCTGAGAGTTCTCAGAAGACGTTGTGGTGTCAAGTTTTCGTAGTCAAGAAACCGTGAATCGGAAGAAATACCAGGTCCAGAGTCTAGGTATGTACCAATGACCTTTTTGGTATCGAAACTGATCTACCTGGAAACAGTCGTTTCATTACAGAGACGAAAAATTATACAACAGCTCCAACCAGTATCGAAAAAAAGGTTCCTCGGATACCCTGATGTCATTAGTCGGACTGGGTCTTTCCTCGAGTATGAGGACAGACCACAGGACTAAAAATACTGACAACGGTCCCTTGTGAAAATTACACACACATCTGTGTGTGTGTACATATATTTTATTGTATGTAATAATGTACATATATATCTTATCATACATCTTATGTTCCTTATATATGTCTGATATATAAGATATAGATATATATATATAAGAGTATATACATATTATGAGGGAGGTTTTCGTCATCTTACGTTCAAGAAGACTTGACGTGTACTTTGTGAAATTTCCTGTCTAGTAGACAATTCGATGTTTTTCAGAATTATGTAAAATGTTTAACTTTAGTATAGATCATAGAAAGGATTGGTGTCACCATATTTTGATCTTTAATTAATGTACTTCTTTCGACCTTTTAAGTGAATATACACGTCTAATTCGTCGTACGAAGACTTGTCGTTGTCCAATTTCTTCTTTAGTTTTTTCTTTAAATTTTTATGGAACTCTGTTTAATTTTACCCTTATATTCTATAGTTTTAGACACCCTATCTCATTTTCGTCAAGGCTCTCCCTTCAAGTATCATTATTTACGGTTGGAGTTCTTTGTACTTTCTGAGCTTGTTGGACGGAAATATGGAGTTCCTTGATCCTTGTCGTGTTTCGGGTTTCCACCATCTTCCTTCCCTTTTTGTTAATCTCGTTTTTACTTACTTTATCTCTGATTCTTTCACTATCTCTTCTAGGTACTTTGATTCTCGACTAAGGAACTTTTCTATTTTAGCTATTTGGAAATCCGTCTGAGTGGTTCTTTTCTTCTCTCTTCTGAGTCTTAGTCTTTATCTTCTCTAATGTTGACTGGTGTTTTTATGTTCCTAGTATTCTCTGATTATACTTGTCAATATGTCCTTGTTTAACCTGTTAAATTTCTTTACTTATTTAAAGATCTTTATATGTAGGATGATTCTAACTTAATACTAATTCGTCTTTTAGACTTGTCTTACCTTTTGTCATATCTTTAGGACGTTTTTTAATTTTTATCTTGATAGTCGTTAAGGTGAAGACCCATAAATAGGTTTCTTTCGGTTTTATAATTAAACTTTTCTATATGTGTCAGGATATAAGTAACGTCGTAATAACTATCATGTATTCTATACCTTTATTGGATTCTCGATTTTCTATATCTATTTTTTATGTGTCAACTGGGAACTTTGTTGTGTTTTCAATCGCCAGGGGGAGTGGAACCGGGTATGGGGGTGTGTCAGGTTTTAAGAGGATATTGATATCTCAACGGGGAGGTATAGGTGTCAAGACGTAGACTCCAAAGTTGATTCTCACCTAGTCCATCATGTATAAATAACTTTTTAAGACACACATTCACTTCGGTGAGTCAAGTTTGGGTATAACAAGTTTCCAGTTGACATATATGTTATTCACTTCAACGAGTCAACACAGACTGAGAAACACTGGGGTACCTGACCTCGGATGGTCCGAGGAGACAGGTATCCTAAAAGGTCCGTTCTCATGACCTCACCCAACGGTAAAGGAAGAGGTCCCCTAGAAGGACTGGATCCCTAACTTGGGTCCAGAAGGCGGAACGTCCGTCTGCGAAATGGTAGACTCGGTGGTCCCTTTAAAGCATATATGTTATTCCGGGGATAACGGTAGTCCAACTCACAGATGGGTATAGGAAAAGACGAAACAGATGAGACTGGGAATTTACTAGAAGGCTAGTACTCTACGATACGACCTTCCGGAGTCACTGGTAAATACCGTGACGAATGAAATATTCCTCCTTTGATTTTGAGTCTTCAATTCTAGTAAGAGGATTTCAGTATACCAGTCATTTACTGTCTGGAGTTGGATCGTGGTCCGGTGAACTGAGACTCTGACATTGTGATAATAATGATAATGATAGTAATAGAACAATAATAAATATCTTCGTAGAACCAAAAATTAATATACTTGACACCGTTCTTGAGACGACTTATGTATGGGTAAAGTAGTACTGTCACTAGGACACTCCCTCTACCAGAACAAACGTGAAGACTTCTACTCCTTGGACTCCGAGTCTGTCCAATTCACTGATGTGTGGACAATTCGTCGTCTCGACCCAAAACTTTAGTCCTAACAGACCACAAACCCACACCACGAGTGTCATACCAGTGGTCGTAACGAAACCTCGAACAACCTTTCCGTCAGAGTCCGGGGTGGGGTTTGGACGACTTCACGTTAGACAAGGGGTCCAATAATCACACGTGTCGAAATCGAAGAGGGTCCCGGACCGACCCGGGTACGTACTACGGAAGAGTAAGACAGATTTGAGGGATTGGACTCGTAGACCATCGACGGATACCTCAGAAGGGACCCATATTGAGAGTGAAGACGTCCGAGTCGAGGGAACGTGGACCTTAGGTGTAAGACAAGGGAGAAAGGGACAAGGAAAGGAGGACGAGTGGGAGGAGGGCTTCAACCCTTGAGTCCCCCCCGAAAAGACTGAGTCCGAGAGACGACCGTAGGGGACAGTGACGGAACCGTCGATTGGGGTCCTGGGTGACCGACGTGACCTACAGGATCTTAAGACCCTTGTATTCGCGTCGACGTCCTCTCACATCTTTTCTTTGAAGTCAAACTTCGGTTTATAGGTGTATTTCAGTTCAAGACCAAGACAATATTTTCGACACAACGGAGAGTACTTAGAGAGAACCTCTGAGTTCAAGGAGGATATATTTCATCCCTATTAAAATTATAGGAAACCCAATGACACCTTTACTTTTGTTTCATTACTCGTTACGTATAATCCCGTACGAATCTATCACGTACGTACGGGTCAGCACAGGTTGAGAAACGCTAGGATACCCGACATCGGACAGTCCAAGGAGACAGGTACCTCAAAAGGTCCGTTCCTATGACCTCACCCAACGGTAAAAGAGGAGGTCCCCTGGAAGAACTGGATCCCTAACTTGGGAGTAGAGTCCAGAGGACGTAACCGTCCACCTAAGAAATGGTGACTCGGTGGACCCTTCCGGTACGAATCTATACGTGCACGATAAAGGTCTCTGTCCTTTAAGCCTCAAAGAGATTGAAGAGGAACTCGGAAGAGGTGATTTCATTGAGAGACAACTGTCCTACAATCACTGGTCTTATCGTACCTAATAGGGGTCGAGATGTTTGGACCAGTCGACTTAGATGAAAAATTGTTCGTACTTAAAAAGTAGACATACCGTGTACCGCAGATATGGAGTAATCGGGAAAAGAAGTAGGGAATGCCCCGGAAAGTGTTGTACCGACCTCTTCTACCTGCCGTGTGACGTCTGATGGTCAGAAAACGTCACTGGTGCCGGTGCAGAGACCAGTAACACCAGTCGCACGTCCATTGGGATGACCGCTTTTATAGAATTGACCCACCGAAATGTAGAACGTTTTAAGACGAAGTAAACAACTGTCATCAGAATCATCCCAGGAGTTGGTAAAACCGTGGTCCCTGACCAAAGTACCTTCTGTCAAAAAGGTGCCCGGTCCCACCACCCCCTACCAAAGTCTTTACGTAATATAAATAGCACGTAAATAAAGATCATAATAATGTTGTCGGCGTCTAGTAGTCTGTAATCTAGGACGTCCGACCCCTGGGGACATTATGACCTCAAAAGAAAAATTGATGTGTAAGACTCTACTTTGTCCTTCAAAATTGCATTTAGGGGTCTACATCCTCTAATCGTAGAACACAGATATTGGAGGTATAATCATCTTTGGAATTTTACTTGACCCGTGAAGAACCCTGACTTGTGACATACATTTCTCTTGACTATATGATTAAGAAGGAACACAAAGGAAGAACCCTCTTTTTCAAAGATTACTATTATCTTTGAAAGGGTACTAAAGACATTTTCATTGAAGATCCAAAAAAATTACATAAAGTGAGTCTCCTATTAATGAAATGTTATATCACTACAAAAAACGGTATATAGTTGTACTTAGTCAGTATCCATATGTATACAGAGGGGGTAGGACTTGACGTAGGGTGGAGGGAGGGGTGGGGTGGGGAGATCCAACAGGGTCTCGTGGCCGAAACGCACGGGACGAAGTACGTAGATCAAAATATCACTCTATATTACAAATAAACCGTCATGTAAAGACATAAGTTCTCCAACTTACAATCCACACACCGTGTAAACTTAGAGTTCAAGTATATTCGAAAAGACCATCCTTATTAAAAAAAATTTAAATAAAATAACTTAATGTTATAACATGATTAAAGATGATATATCGTTTCACTAAGTCAAAATATATATAAGAAAAAGTATAAGAAAAGGTAATACCAAATAGTGTCCTATGACTTAGATAATGTGGAGGAGGTCATCCTGGAATAACAAATAGATAAGACATATAACATCAAACGTAGACTATTAGGGTTTAGGATTAGATAGGGAGAGGATTTGGGGGAGGCGGAACCGTTGGTGTTCAGACTAGAGATACAGACACTCAGAGAAAACAAAAGGTGAATGAGAAAGACAAAGTATTTAATGAAGTAAACATAACATAAACAAAAGGTGTACATTCACTATAGCATACTACAAACGAAAAGAGACCGAACGAAGTGAATCATACTAGAGATCCGGGTAGGTACAACGACGTCTACCGTAATAAAGTAAGACAAGTACCGACTCGTCCGAAGGTCACACGACAGCCGTACACACACACGCACGATGTAGAAATAAGTAAATAGACAGTCACTTGTGAGTCCAACGAAGGTACAGAACTAATAACATTTGCCACGACGATACTTGTAACTCCTTGGACATAGAAAAACTTAATATGAAAACAGGTCTATGTACGAGTCCTCACCCTCACGACTTAGTGTACCGTTGAAATGAAAATCAAAAGACTCCTTGGAGGTATAACAAAATGTATTACCGACGTGGTTAAATGTAAGGGTAGACCATCCTTACTAAAAACTACTAGGTAACTAGTAGTGACCTGTAGAACTCAAACAAAAATAAAGAAAAAATTACTTTTGCCACCTGTTATGATAATCTATAACTCAAACTCAAGTGTTTTCGAAAGATTAGGTAATTTTAGATATGGAGACCCACCTATGTTGTTCGTCACACTGGAGACAATAAACGGAAATACACGCAAAATTCCCCCTTTCATAGTTAGTTCCCGAATTAAAAATGTCTCGAACTTAACAGAAACCAGCTTCCTTTACCGTTGGGTGAGGTCACAAGAACGGACCTCTTAGGGTCCCTGCTCCCTCGGATCACCCGACAGTAGATACCCCAGCGTGTCTCAGCCTGTGCTGACTTTGCTGCGTCGTTGTCGTCGTTCAAGAAAAAGATAGGATATTTATTAGAGAAAATGTTTAGAATCGATGAATATAGTTGTTTTCTAGAGCAATTTGGGGTCTGAAAGAGAAGTACTGAGTTATAAATAATCTGACTTACTCAGTTTACATTCGTATGACGAAAATTTACTGTAGAGACGGTAAGGAACCAGGTAGATTCACTCATAGTCATTCAAGTTTGGTTTCGGTAGATTGTGAACTGTAGAACCCTCAAGTTTTAAGTCTCAGTGTATCGTAGGTTTTAGTCTAGGTCTAAAGAGGTGAGTCTCCTCAAGACAAACAGACAAAATGTTGATGTATTTCGTATAACTACGAAACACTTGGGAGGTACCGATCCAGGGGACACAAGTTAAGATATCGTCTCCGCCTTTGTTATCTCACTTAACCTTCATAGACTGTATCGCTTCCGTAGGTAGTACTTTAGTACTAAAGTTAGTCTTTGACGACAGAAATCATGTGTCTTATTTAAAGTCCTTAAAACACTTATTCGAGTAAAACTCTCACCGTAATTGCACAAAAGGAGAGATTCGTACTCATTAAAGACGTCCTCATGTATCTACAACATGCAAACTTAAGTTTAGAAATAGAAGTGTCAATTTAGTATATAACCTACTCGTATTCTAAGAACTTAGTCTCACAAAATCCTCAAGACATTTACTAAAAGGTGATGTAGAGACAATGTCACATTGTCGAGCGATTATCCAACTAAGAGAAAGGAAACATTTATCATAGAAAAGACAGATCTTCGATACAAAAAATAGGAACCTGAAGTTTTTACAATGGTCTTACATTGAAGTAAGTAACTAAACGGATATTAAATCTCATGGGAGAGTTAGACTTTTAGAAACGACGATAGTGTCTCGTCCCAAGCAGTAAAGAAACTAACGATGAAAAAGAGAAAGATCCTACGGTAATAAACTTACAACCCGGGTACCTAACCTGTAGATGTCTAAATGGTAGGTACAGAGTATAGTAAAAACATGTACCAAAGGTAAAGAATCTCAAAAACGGGAAAATACTCTACAAAGGTAAACAAAAATGTCTTATAAGTCAAGATTAGTCATTGAGAAGAATAAACCAAAGAGATAACTTAAAAATTTAAGTCTTTACTGTGAAAAAGGAAGGTCTTAAAAAAAGATAATAGATTAACGAAGAGGAATTCTCAAGAGTAATGAAAAATTTTAATTATCACGAACAAACACAAAAAGTCACATCCCTGATGGAGGGGCGGGGGTGGGGGGTGGGGGGCGGTTCAGCTCAGGAGAATTTAACCAACACTAAAAAGAAACGGATGAGTATGGATGTGTCCAGTTTTATAACCACAGAAAATTACCACTACTTGACTGTCTACCGCTTTCAATCTCGATCTCTCAAACCAGTCGACAGAACTCCTTACTCATCCCTCTGGACGTTCAGAAAGAAACGACTCCATACCTTCCGTTCCGAGAGACAAGAGTTCGGAGAACTCCTTTCTTTTCCGACAGGGAAACCGTGGGGACGTCAAAGTAGTTCCGACGATTGTAAGAAAAATACCCCGTAGTGAAATTTCCTGTCATTGAAGCACACCCTTCCCCTTCATACGGAGATATACGTATTCTCGGATAAATGACACATCCACCTCGGGGCGACCCGTCCGTCCTTTAGACACCAGAAAGACTCTGAGACGATCTTTAGATTTGAAAGTAAACCTGGGAAACCTCCTTGGAGACTCTACGTTTATTTCTACGATCTTGGATGAAATTTTTTAATAAATCTTTTTGACCTTATTTTGACGAAATGTTACAACATAATGAAAGACGACATGTTATTGCACTTAGTCGAGACACATATGTAAAAGGGAGGGAGCACTCGGAGGGAGAGTGGGGCGTTCCAGTAGTGTCTCGTGGCTCGACTGACTCGAGGGACACGATATGACGTCCAGGGGTGATCGATGGACAAAATAGGTACCACGTCACAATTATGTATCGTTACAATGAGACGTAAGCGGGGTGGGAGAGGAGGGGGACGTAGGTGCACAGGTAAGACAGACGTAGAGACAGGGACAGGACGTTCATCCAAGTAGTCATGGCAAAAAGATCTAAGGTGCATATATTCAATTATATGCCAGAAACAAAAAGACTGAGTGAAGTGAGACATACCGTCTGAGATCCATGTAGGTGTAGTGATGTTTACTGGGTCAAAGTGTCTTGGATGCAAAAAAACGGAGACTCCTGACTTCACAAGTATAAGTGATCACCGAAGGAATCAAAGGAGTATAGTCTAGTGAGAAAAAGTCGACACGACGGGATTGTTCAATAACCTACCCTCTTCCCGAACACTTGTACGAGGGTCTAGTGGTACCTCGGGTTGAAGACTACGGTTTTCACCTAATTCCTAAAATCAATAATAAACTTATTAAATTGTCTTTACCATTAGTTTTACTTAATCTTATAACTATATTTTGTCTGATATGGACACAGTTTTACCAGTTTACTTTTAGATACATGTCTAGAATTTTACAACGTGAAAGAGTGATACTTTTTCAAGAGGTTGTCTGTTTAAATCTCTCGTCAAACCTTTCATCGTAACTTTAATCTTCGGTGAGACGAAATAAAGAGTAAATTTTCAAATTGTAAAATAAAGGACTAAAAGTGAGTTATAACAATCTATATTACCGACCGTCTATGTTCAGGATTCCAGTCAACAGATGGTCTTTACAGTGTAGTCAGGGGACACAACACGTCTTTCACCATCTCGGACACCAACCGATCATTGATCTGTCCATGTTAACAGAAAAGTGTTTTCACAGGACTCCTCTGTAATGAGTCATTTTACTACGAGAAAAGTAGGAATTGTCAGAGGGGAAACGTAAACTGAAATAAATGTCTATCGGAACCTATGGTCGATAACCTGACAGTAATTGGTGCAAAAGTAGACCCCGTCGTATCGGTGAATAAAGAGGTAAAATAAATGTTACGTGTCATTACCGTAGAAACCGTAGAAGGGTTTGGTCAAAGGTAAACAACCATTCACTCAGTATAATAAACGACCCCGGAGTACTACAGTAAACAGAAACATTACATAGAAGTAAAACCACCCTGATCCTTACTGGTCATTGAGACAGAGATCCCTAACTGACTTGGTCTGTCGACCTCCGAATGTCAAAGGATTGTCACGTCTACGTTATCTGACAGGGAAAAGTTTATTCTCCGTATCGTGTATGTATAGTCTCGACGGACTTTTGGTACATCAAGTCCATATACTATCTCCCTTCTCTTTCTTTACGGTCCGAGAGGGAAAATACGGTGTAATATTGGTCGTAAATACGGTTTCAAGTGGACACCTTGAATAAAAGTAAATCTTTTCTTCACATATTAAACACACACATTCACCCGAAGGGACCACCGAGTCTCCCGTTTCGTAGACGGACGCTACGTCCTCTGGGTCCAAGGTAGAGACCCACCCCTTCTAGGGGACCTCTTCCTTTACCGTTGGGTGAGGTCATGAGAACGGGTCTTTGAGAGTACCTGTCTCTTCGGACCACCCGATATCAGGTACCCCAGCGTACAGACTGAGAAACGTTGGGACACCTGAAATCGGGTGGTCCGAGGAGACAGATACCCTAAGAGACTCCTTCTTATGACTTTACCCAACGGTACCGGAGGAGGTCTCCTGTAAGGACTGGGTCCCTAGTTTGGGCGTAAAGAATACAGAGGAAGTAACCGTCCACCCATCACCGAGTCTACCATTTCGTAGACGGACATCACGTCTTCTGGATCAGTTAGGGACCTAACCCTTCTAGGGGACCTCTTCCCTTACCGATGGGTGAGGTCATAAGAACGGATCTCTTAAGGTACCTGTCTCCTCGGACCACCCAATGTCTCGACCTGTCTGACTCGTTGATTGTGAAAGAAGTGATGATCACGGTGGACCCTTCGGGTTACATATTAAATCAGAAAATTTTTAACGACCTGTCACCCGACATTCACCGTGTTTCATATCCGAGACAACGGTCTGTCGGTCACAAGAGACGGTGAATATTCTACACACTGGAATCCGTTCAAAGAAAAGGAAAAATATGGAATTACAGAAGTTAAGACTTGAACCCCTATAATTATCAAGGACGAAAATATCCCTTAAACACTCCCAATTCACTCTATTACGTATATTTTACGAATCGTACGTCGAACCATGTATCATGAAATAGTTATTTACAATTGGTCCTATTACTACTAATTTCGTTTACACTGAACTAATGACCAACCCCTGTAACGTTCGCTAAACTTGTCGTCCACCCATCGTTTTTTGGAGGATTTTAGGGAACTAAGGGACTATAAAACTCAGGTGGTTCTCATATGCAGACCAGATGGAAACCTCATATGACAGTAACGGGGGGTACAAAGTTTTACTAAGGGTCGTTTCCGATGATCGGGAATGTGTCACCCCGATAATTATCTGAAAAATTTCTTCAAAATTTTAGAGATCGCACATACTTTATTCGACCATTGTCTCTACAAAGACTCAAGTAGGACCTTTACACCTTTTCTCTACGTGTCACTGCTGGAAGAACTCAAACCAATCCATTCCGACTCTAGACGTAGGTAATCAACCCTTTGACTCAGATCTTTTTGTTAATAATCTTCTGACTAAGTATCTCTTTCGTTTTATTCTCGTTGATAGTCCAATATGTAAACTCTAATTAAGACAATGTAATTAAGGTAACTCTAACATTAAGGTAAATTTACGTATATATGTAAATTCTCATAATATAAGTTAAAAAACAAACGAAACACATGGACCTTTATAAATTTAACGTGGTGAAAATGAATTATATTTGACAATTAGGAAACAGGTGGTTTTCCAAGGTTGGTACATCTTTGTACCAACACTTATTCGTATAACCCCTCACCCCTTTCTGTAAATTCAAAAAGGAAAAGAGAAACCACGGTTTAGACTTTCAAGTCACACAACTGGTCTTCTGAAGGTCAGGATTCTCTCGTAAGTGTGTACGCATTACTCTGACCTTACGAAGTTGACCTCTTTCATCAGACACACCACTGGTGAGAGAGGTCGATTCGTGTACGGTAAGGTCCTTAATTAATGACTCAAGGTTACTCTGAAAAGTTTTCAATCTAGTTGTGACCCCAAATTCTTTAAAAAAAAAAGAATCATCGGTCGTCGTTTGTCCTCACACCAAAATTTCACTACCAAAAAAAAAGATCGGTACCGACGTCCATGACTCGAAGTTCTACGAGTCTCTGTAAATTAAATACCTCAACAAGTAAAGACGGGTCCGTCAACCTTAACTCGTCAGAAACCATCCGTCACAGATAGGATGTTTCCTTTACGTCTGTAAGGTTATTCATCGGTTCGGGAGTGTGGATTTTGGGTAAGTTTGTCACCATTACGACATCCTAACCCTCCTTATTAACCTCCATAGTACAGGGATCTTTTGGTTGTTTTCCTTGTTGTCGAGTAAAACCTTTATATTCATGTCAACTGTAGAAGACATATTAAACAGACAGACGGAGTGACTGGGGATAACGAAACAAATCTGTTTGTCGGGTCCTATGCTCCACACTCATATTTTATTCTTGTGACCGAGGTCCGAACCCTTCCTGAAAGCGATAAGAGATCTCGATCATATAACTTACTGACGTGGTCACCAAAGGGTCACACCTCTTACGACAAAAGTGTTTGGGGCCTCGTAGAGACGTGTGGAACCTTGGAACTCCTGAAGGATAGGCACCCTTGTAGTCTCTCTAGTCGTACGGGCGAGCTCCGACAACGGACCTAAATTTTCCAACTAGGACAGTATCTTTCTCGAATGAAAAATACTGTATCGGTCACCTTTTCTGGTAGTAAACGTTAACATGGACGTAGATCTTGTAGATGACACAGTAAACTATACTATCAAAACAAATTCCCATTTACACTGAAATTACTGACGAAACACCAACTCCGTAGGACTTTGACCTACTCTCTTACGACAAGACACCACTTCCACCTGACTTGGACCTAGTCTGTTACGGACAGAGACCGATAGTCAGAGGAGCACTAGTTCGGAGCTTCGTCAAGGGTTCCCACTAGAATGGTAACAAGAATAGTGGTGTCTTGTATGATATACGACCCCCTTTTATGGGTCACAAGAGAGATCCTTTAGGTTTGTTAGTTAAGTCATTAGGTCAGGCTAAATATTGGTGTCACAAATAAACAGAAATTATTATCCTTTACGTGCTGTAAGGAACTGGGTCTTCACGTAGACCGAACAATAAGAGAATTGTTGTCACCGAAGTCAATACGGACACCACCGTAAGTCTAAAAACTTCCACCTAAATAAGGGTTGAGACTCACTAGTCCATACAACGTCGCGACTACCTATGAACTCCCCAACTAAGAAACGAGAACCTTAGTACAGGAGACGGACTGTTCTTCGGGTCCCTTCTCGATTACTTCAAGAGTAGTCGTTTGTGGCTGTCCATCCACGTGTCGTAGTACAACGACACCGACCTTGACGGGTGTAGACTTACATGATCGTCACCCTCACAGATGTGATTCACACCCACTCCTCAGTATTTACTGTTCAATTCGACACATAAGAAAATATAACCGGTATCAACTAATGTCCCATCAAAGTCCATATGTCGTTCCACTAAGTCAATATATGTACGTAGATAAGAAAAAGTTTAAGTAAAGGGTAAATCCAATAAAGTCTTATAACTCTTAGTGAGGGACACGATGTGTTCAGGAACAACCAATAGATACAATTTATATCGTCACATATGGACAGGTAAGGTTTGAGGGTCAGATAGGAAGGGAAGGTAAGAAGACGGGTTGGGGATTGAATTGGGTTTGGGGTTGGTATCTGAAGGGAAAGACTTCGTGGATGTCGTAGGTGTTATTTCGTTTGACGTGTGAATTGCTAGGTTATGTTATTTGTTAAGTTTGTAACTATATCTAAGTACGTGGTTTATTGTCCTTATCCTTCAGTTGTAGTGTAAATTTTGTGAAACATGGTGATTGTATAAGGAGACGTGGTGTTTAGGTGTAGTAGTGTCAATTTTGTTACTTATCTAATAATTAAAATTCTTTCGTGAGATTATCGTCATTGCAACTATTCATATTTCTGTATCAACATCGACACCACGATCACCATTTCTTGGACGGACAGTCACGGTCACGTCCTCTACATTCACTGAGCCCACGTCAGGGACCCACCCCCTCTAGGAGACCTCTTCCTTTACCGTCGGGTGAAGTCATAAGAACGGACCCTTTCAGGGTACCTGGTTTCTCGGACCGTCCGACGTTAGTACCCCAACGTTTCTCAACCTGTACTGACTTTGTTAAATCGTACGTGTATTTAAATTTCGTATTGAAGTCGATCAATAGTTTATATGTTTAAATGTTATGTTTTATAATCATGTGTTTTAGAAAAATCAAAATATTTGATGGTTACTTATTGGAGTTTTCCTTAAATTCTTCTCTCAAGGTAAAATTTATTACAGTTGTATTAATCTTATAAATTGTTATCGAAATTCAAGTAAGAGATTCAGACACTCAGACAAACATTTATTCAAGTAAACGTAGTAAAAAATTCTAAGAAGTATATCACTATAGTATAAACAGAAAGAGATTGAAGTGAATCATACTATTAGAGATCTAAGGTAAGGTAATTACCGTAATAAAGTTCCTGATTATAAAGTAACATATTTATATGGTATAGAAGAGATAGGTAAGTAGACAACTACCTATAAATCCAACGAAGGTACAGAATCGATGATACTTATCATGTTACTTGTGTGACCTACGTACTTGTAAAGTTTATACCAAAAGAGATCTATATCCGGGTCCTCACCTTAACGTTCTAGTATATCATCGAGACAAAAATCAAAGAATTCCTTATAGGTATGTAAGAGGTATCACCGACATGGTTAAATCTAAGGTTGTTGGCGTATCTTCATTTTGAGAGTGACGAACACTTACTGTACTATGGTATGTGTCTTTTAGGATTTCTACGATTGTCTCTTCATCATTTCGTTTCAACGTTCTATGTTTTAAGTATGTGTCTTTAGACACATCCTTATTGTTGTGATTGTTTTCTATTATTTCTCTTTAATTTCTTTGTTAGGTAAATGATAATGTAGTTTTTCTTGACATGAGACTTTTGATATTCTACGACTACTTTCTTTGGTTTCTACTGTTCAAGTCTACCTTTATCTCTGGTACAAGAACCTAACTTTCTTAGTTATAATATTTTTACTGATGATGAGTTCCGTCAATGTCTACGTTATGTTAGAAATAGTTTAACGGTTACCATAAAAAGTGTCTTGATCTTGTTGTTGTTTTTTAGAATTTTACAAATACTTCTGTGTTGGTTGGAACTTATCGGTTTCGTCAGAAGTCTTTCTTTTTACCTCAATCTCCTTAGTTCGAGGGACTGAAGTCTGATGTAATATTTCATGTTAAATCACGAAATATTACCCATGTTTTTGTTTTTATCTCGAGTTGACTTGTCCTATCTTTCGGGTGTTCATTAGAATGTATGGATGTCAGTTTAGACATCGTTTCCTTGGTTCTTACATGTTACCTTCTTTCTGTTAGAGAAGTTATTTGCCACGACCCTTTTGACCTGTCGATGTACATTTTTTTTTTATCTTGTAAGAAATTGTGGTATGTGTTTTTATTTTACCTAATTTCTAGGTTTACATTCTGGTCTATAGTATGTTAAGAATCTCCTTTTGTATCCGTCTTACAAAACGGAAACTGTATTCAACGTCGTTATAGAAAAAAACCAAACAGAGGATCTCATTACCCTTATTTTGTTTTTATTTGTTTGCCCTAGATTAAAACCGTGTCGTTTCCTTTGGTATTTGTTTTACTTCTCTGTTGGGTGTCTTACCCTCTTTTCTTAACGTTTACTACGATGACTATTCCCTGATCAGAGGTTTTAAATGTTTATCGAGTACCCTGAGTTATATTTTTTTTTTTTTGGGTGGGTTTTTGACCCGTCTTCTGGATTTATTTGTAAAGAGGTTTCTTCCGTATGTCTACCGGTTTTCCGTGTACTTTTATACGAGTTGTAGTGAGTCATAATCCCTTTACGTTTAGTTTTGATGTTGTTTCATAGTAAAGTGAGGTCAGTCACCCTGGTAACAGTTTTTCAGATGTTTGTTATTTACGACCTCTCCCACACCTCTTTTCCCTTGGGAGTACGTGATAATCATCCTTACATTTAACTACGTCGGTGATACCTCTTCTCGTACCGTCAAGGAATTCTTTGATTTGTATCTCGTTGGTACATTGGGGACCGTCGTAAAACCTGTAAACGAGGGTTCCGTTTCCCTTCTAACTACCTTTAAATGACTGTACCCTTTCATTTCTCATCATTTTCTCTCTGTTTATGCCATACTCCACTTCCCCGAGATTTATAGACGTCTTTACATAATTGTCATTGTCTAATAATTTGTGTTCCCCCTCCACTACAAGTATTATCGACCCAACTTTTCATGTCCATCTTCTTTTTTGTCTTTCTTATCTAAGATCTTTATGGATTCGGTTCCCTAATTGTCTTGTATAAAGTCATAAAGTACCTTTCTCCTCATATTCGTTGTGTTACAGCAATCTAGACCTGGGTCTCTCCTTCTCTTTTCCTCTTTCTCCCCTGTGTGTAAACATCGGTGCAGTACTCTTCCCCCTTTATGACTACTCTACTCACTGGTCCGACTACTACAACTCTTCTTGACTCCATCTTTAAGGGAATAGTACTTTAGGAAGGACCAGACCCCGGTTTCACGGTTCTCTAAGGAAGACTTTACTGAGTGAGTAAGGGGAGATTACAAACGGGAAAGGGAAACCGGGACACTCGAGTACGACTACATTTAGGTCTGTTACTACCTACTCGACTTCCTTCTACTACGAGTAAGGAAGGACACAAATACGTGTGGTACTAAAAGACGAACTACCGAAAGAGAACTGTACTTTCAGTCTTAGATTCGGTAGTCAGTTGAGTAGATCTCTTGTGCCACGATTCGTAGTTTGGAACCTAGAAAAGAGAGGAGTCGTAATGTCCCTTTACTCTACGATGTTTGGGTGAGTTTGTTACAACTCGAGAAGTTTTCCAGTGGTCTTTTGGGTGTTCTTTAGTTTTGGTACTGTCTAGAGTACCATGAGCCTGGACAGTGTTCTCAAACTTTAAATACTGAGAGTAAAAGATTTAAAAGAATCAGGTAGTGGTGACTGAAAAACCTCGGTCTCTTGGAGATTTTCTCTTTCATTTCCGAACGAACCCCCTTTACCCTGACATTTAACAATATGACTCAAACCCACCACGTTCAATCTTTTAGTAATACACGTTTTATACAAGGACAAGGAAATTCTACCTACATACTCTACCTCTGTTAAGACTTTAAACAGAATTGTGAAAAACAAACGAATTATCAGAGAACCATCTTTATTTTTGACTGGTTATAGGTCAAAAGGACCGAAAATCCACTTTTTGAACGAAAACGTCACTTCAACTCGTGAACCAATAATGACTACAACAAAAATGCCTTTTTCCGAAAATGGAGTCCTTCACCGGGTGATACACCTTAGACAGTAAACCTACGAGGCAGAGTGGGACCCAGAGGAAACAGAGGTCTAGGCGGTCACCGTCTTCCGAGTTTTCTTCCGTTCCGGGGACGCATGGGCTTTCGGAGTCTGAGCCTCTAGTTCGAGCGCTTCTAGACCTATACGAAAACGAGTGGTTCTCCCGATGCCGCTCGAATAGTGTAGACCTTTTTTGTACGCTCGATTTTTAGGTGGGGGTTACAGTCCCAACCTTTTCTGTGACATATTATCGTGATCGACCTAACTTTTAAATACATTCTTTTGGTGTCTGTGTCACTCGTCGAAATCGGTCCTATTTTGTCACTTTGAGACTCAGTTCTACTTAAGCTTGGTGTGTCAATAGAAAAGTGAAGCCGACCTCGACTTTAGTCGACCGAGGTCCCAAACCCCAGTCCCCGATCCGACCTCATCTACCGGAGTGAATAGGATTTGGACACCGTTTGTCGTCGGTCACGGGTAGCTAGCCTATCTTCACGTGAGATGACTGTTGGTCCAGTCTCCCGTGACGGATTAGCTACTCAACCACCTGTTTTGAGAGTTTTATGATCGTTTCTAAAAATAGTTGGATCTATGGTTAGTTAGACATGAAATCTTTGAGTAAATACCTCTTTGTGAACATTTAGACGTATGTGTCTCTTACCTAGAAGTCGACCTATTTTCCCATGTAAGTGTTCCATATATAGAGTCGACACTTTTCGTAGGAACACTGCGTAATTGTGAATATATATTCCAGTCGATAAAGGTTCTATGTACAAATTAATTCTAAAATCTGCATGTGTAACATGTGCTTCCACGAAAGTCTGAATGTCGTCGAACAATGAGGGGTTAGAACTAGAGATGGACACACAAGTCAGCCTTGTTGTCTATGGGAAGTACGGATTTCTCTTCTTTTTGTACGACCATAAGGTATAAAAAGATGATCAAACCTCTGTTTCATGTGACTCGTAGAAATGTCACCCATCCGACTGTTGAACGAGTTTAAATAAGTTCTTTAAGAGTCCTTGTACAAGTACTTTACAGTTTCTCTCTGAGATCTATCTTTCATAAGATTCATGAACAGTTACTGAAAAATATTGTTTGAGTCATCAATAAATGAGACACAGTAGGTATTGATAACTACCTGAGCCGTTTCGTGACTTTAAAGTGAAACTACTATCATAAAGTACATTAATTACATAGACGTTTATGAAAACTATAAAGGTTAAAACTTTTCAAGTCTAAACTTTGGTTTGTTTATTAGAGAAATTAACGATAAATTCATACGTCCAAATCCAACAAGTGGAAGTATGAATATTAAGATTGTATACACAACTCAAAGACCTCTACACGGTCGGGTTTAAAGTCAGGTGCACACTCAGTGGTCACGTCATAGACATTTTTCTTAAGTGCGTATAAGTACAAGTTTGAGGTCAAGACAATGAATGGAAACATTGGAGACCGTCCATTACACGGCGGAGCCCCTGAGTCAAAGAAGGAGACATTTTACTCCTATAAGATGGATGGAGTACACCAACAAACTCCTAACAGTTTCGTGTTTAAGAATTTAGTAATTTTTGTTAAGAGTCACTTATCTACTAATCAATTCACGGTAAATTGATTAGTAGTCTTATCGTCTCAAACTTTTCTCGTTTACACTTCTTGACCTTGAATTCATTAGTCACCCTTTCCGGAACTACTTTACTGTGACATTCTCGGAATGAAACCAATCATAGGATTTCCATTTATTGGAACCTCCATAAAAATATATTGAAATTGGTACTTCCATTTAAAGAGATATTCTTTTGTTTTTAGTAGTACAAAATAGTTAAAATATGTTTAGTCAAAGGTTGAAATATCTTATAAATCAGACCAGAAATAACTTAATAATTTCAATATAAAGACCTCTCTCAGTCTACCGGGAACCCACTCGAACTACCTATTGTCCGATCGTTCTATGATTACCTAGTGTGTTAGGAAAAAAAAAAAAAAACGAAATTAAAGGTGCAGACCCTATTACAAAGGACTTACCCTAGTTTACTCTATGCATATTTTTTCGGATTACGTCACGAAATTAGTCAATTACGAATATCTAAATGGCAAAAGAGGATGTACGGACGCATCTAAATAGGTCTACAATCAAAAATCACAGATTAAACAGTAATCAAAGTGACACAAACGAACGAAAAACATTGTAAAAACTTTCTAAACTTTTGAGAGTCATTTATAAAACCGTGACAACCACAAACTACACAACAAAGAAATAACCTTTGAGTAACCCTTTCAAAAACAATGTAACTAGTTGATTAATAAAAAAGAGAGAATCCCTTTCACATGAGTAAGAATCCTAGTCTCAGTTCTTGTTTTACTTGGTCAAGTTGGATACAAATTCCCTACCCTTTCTAATCCTTACCATGTGCAAACGTTTAAGTCAAATTTAATTTATTCCGACAAATATTTGTCTATTACACCTATCGACACTCTCTTCGTGTAAATAGTCAAATGAAACCGGGATACTCCAGGTTTATTTGAGTGTGGGTAAGTTCCAGGAAGTTCACGGTTCCTAATAAAACTTGGACTTCTATTTTTCCGGACTTCCCACAACCACTACGAAACCCCTTATCATTTTAAAATTAAAATACATTTGATAGTCTAATAAACCTTTCTTTTCTTTTAATTAAGATATAAGTCCTGATTTCAACTATTGAACACAAAAATTTCAGAGACAGGTTCAAAACTCGAGAATATCTGGTAATGTTTAACACAAAAGGTTTCCTCTCGAGTTCTACCGTCTTACTCTCTGACACCGTAAGCGGAGGGGGAGGTCTCTGTAGTCTTTATGTAGATGTATGTCTTATCAAGAGTACCTTTTGGTCAACCTTTGACTGACTTCTTGAGGATATGTCGGTTTCGACGTTCTTTTTAGAGGTGGATTGTTCCATCCTGTCTTTTTTTCGTATCGCAGTCCTGGGGGTCGGGCTCTTCTTAGACTTTCCTTCTCTTCAGGACGTAACCACCTAGGAGTAGATCCCGACGTTCGTCAAACTCGGTGTCAGTCAAAGGGTCCGGACCCCTTGTCGTACCTCTTCTGTCCGGGACAACCGATTACCGTCTTGACGACTCTGTCTATCTTCCCGACGTCTTCGAACCTGAGTCATGGTTCCTCAGACACACACGGTTAGCACCGTCTCTCTCGGAACATGACCATCGACGGTGGAACGACGTAAGGAGTTAGGTTTACCCCGTTTGTGAGGTCATGACGAGTGAGGAGTGGTATCGAAACATACTCTGGACCCGGTCGACCAGGACTCTAAACATATCGATGTGTCTCTGTCCAGACCCTACTCTAGACCAATTCCGTCATCACCAGTAACAGTCGCACACGAACCCGTCACGACGGTCTCAAACGGTGTCACTCGGAGGGTCGGGTCACAAGGTCGAGGTGGGTGAGGTGTGACGTCGACTCGTACCTCCGCCTCCGTCGGGTATGGCGACCGTCGTCGAGTCGGTGGAGTCAAGGACATCGATGTTTCGGGGCTGAGGTCGAGATCTTACCACTTACGGGGTCGGTGAGGTAGTACAACATGATCGAGACCCTGATTGTACTATCCCTTCCCTACACTGGAACCCGACGTAGGGTCACCTCAACGTCTCCGGAAGTGTCCGTCGTGTAGTAAGGAGACACTCACACACCGAATTGAAATCGTTAGTGAAGGAAACCCCGTCCCGTATGTGAGTCTCCCTTACCTCAGACTAACCCGGGTTGGTCGGGCCGAGGATGGGGTAATGGACCCCTCGTCTGGGACGGGGACTGTCCTACCACTGTCGGTGTCTCGTCTCTCCTTTAGGGTGAAGTATGGGTTGTGTCCGAAATGTGGGAGGTTACGGTTGGTGTGAGGGATAGTTCCCCTTTTGTCGGTCGTGTGGGACTTCCTTCTACACCCACCACAGGTATAATTTTGGTCGGGAAAGTGGTTTCTATAGTGTGTGTCAGATGGGTCACTACGAGGGTATATTTTTACGGGAAATTCTGGTGTTTTCGATTCAAAGACACAGAGATACTTAAATCCTCTTTCAATTTATTTTACTTTTACGTATTTGATGAGGGTTATTCTTCTCGTTCTCTTTAAGGTACTTTGTCTTGAGTGGTCACATGGTCTAGGACTAAAGTTTTTCCATCTAAGTAGACGACGACGACGATTCAGTGAAGTCAGTACAGGTTGAGGATCTCATTACCTTTATTTTCGTTTGTATCTATTTACCCTGGATTAATTTGAAATTTCGAAAACGTGTACTTTCCTTTGGTGACTGTTTTCTTTTTCTATTGGATCCCTCTTTATAAAGATTCTTTTTTATAAACGTTCACTATACTGACTATTTCCGAATTATCGGCTGTATATATTCTTCGAGTATGTTAAGTTGCAGTTTTTGGTATGTTCGGTTAATTTGTTACCCACCTTCTTGACTTATCTGTTGAAGGACTTCTCCTTCACGTCTCCCGGTTGTTCGTGTACTTTTTTACGAGTCGTAGCGATTAGTAACGACGACGACGACGATTCAGTGTAGTCAACACAGACTGAGACACGTTGGGATATCTGCCGTCGGGTGGTTCGAGGTGGTAGCGACCCTAAGAGGTCCGTTCTTGTGACCTCACCCAACGGTAAAGGAAGAGGTCACGTACTTTCACTTTTCACTTTCACTTCAGTGACTCAGCACAGGTTGAGAGTCGCTGGGGTCCCTGACGTCGGATGGTCCGAGAAGGCAGGTACCCTCAAAGGTCCGTTCTCATGACCTCACCCCACGGTAACGGAAGAGACGCGATTAGTAATTTCTTCACGTTTAGTTTTGGTGTTCTCTATAGCAGAGTGTGAACAGTCTTACTGATAGTAGTTTTTCAGATGTTTATTCTTTACAACAGTTCCTACACCTACTTTCCCTTAGGAATATGCGGTATCCACCCCTACATTTAACGAAGACGGTGACACCTTTTATCATTCCTCTAAAGAGTTTTTTGAGTTTCTTGATGGTACACCTGGGTCTCTAAGGTGAGGACTCATATGTATGTCTTTTGAGGTTTAGTGATTAAGTTTTTCTATGTACTTGAGGTTACAAGTGTCGTCGTAATAAATGTTGACGATTCTGTACCTTCGTTGGATACACAGGTAGTTGTTTACTTACCTATTTCTACCACACCATATATAAATATGTTATCTTATGATAAGTCTTACTTATAAACGGTAAACGTCGTTGTACTTACCTGAGTTTCCCGTAATAGGATTCACTTTATTCAGTTTCTGTTTTCGATATACTATATTGAATATACACCTTATATTTTTTATTTGATCACTGATATTGTTTTTTCGTATGAGTGTTCATCACCAATGGTGTTTGATCACCAATGGTTATCCCTCTCCTAAACCTCCCCATTATGTCTCCACCTTCTAACCCATTATGTTTGATAGCCCACATTCTTTCCGATGTTCGTATATGACGTGTCGTACCCCTCATAAAAAATTATTAATCTTTATTAATCTTTACCCCATATTGGAAATTTTTAATATATTTTCATTTTTTTTTAAAACAATGAGGAATTTAAATATACCTTAGTGTTTTAAAGGGTCTTAAAGGGTTAGGACTCCTTTTTCTTGTTTTGACACCCATATTAGGAAAGTCTGAAGTGTAAGATAGATGAAGTTTCGATATCATTGACTTTGTCATAACCGTGTTTTTGTCTATGTCTACCTTGACCTCTCTTTTGAACCTCTCTTTAAGTGTGTGAATGTCAGTTAATTAGATACTCTTTCCTCTGTTCTAATATATTACCTCTTTTGTGTCAGAGAAGTTATTCACCACTACCCTTTTGACCTTTCGGTGTGTATTTTCTTATTTTAATCTCGTAATAGATTGTGGTGCGTGTCTTTATTTGAGTTTACCTCATTTCTGGTTTACATTCTGGACTATGATATTTTAATGATCTCCTTTTGTATTCATCTTGTGAAAAAGTGTATTTACCATCGTCAGGAAAACCTAGGTAGAGTATCTGATTACCTCTTTTTTTTTTCATTTATTTACCCTGGATTAATTTGAGTTTTTGAAACCATATCGTTTTCTTTGGTATTTGTTTCTCTATTGGATGTCTTACCCTCTTTTATAAAAGTTTGATACACTGGTTGTTCCCTAAGCAGAGGTTTAAAATGTTTGTCAAGTACACCGAACTATAGTTTCTTTATCGGGTTAGTTTTTTACTCGTTTACTGGATTTATTTGTAAAGAGGTTTCTTCCGTATGTCTACCGGTTTTCCGGGTACTTATATATGAGTTGTAACGCTTCATAATCTCTTTTCGTTTAATTGTGATGTTACTTCGTAGTAGAGTGAGGTCAGTCTCACTCACTTACTTTCAACGAGTCAACACAGACTGAGAGACTCTGGGATCCCTGACATCGTACGGTCCGAGGAGACAGGAACCCCTAAGAGGTCCGGTCTTATGACCTCACCCGTCGACAAGGGAAGAGGTCCCCTAGAAGGGTTGGGTCCCTAGCTTCGGTCCCGAGGACGTAACGTCCACCTAAGAAATGGACGTCTCGGTGGTCTCTTCGGATTCTTATGCCTTACCCATCGAACAGGGAAGAGGTCCCCTAGAAGGGTTGGGTCCTTAGTTTGACCCCAGAGGACGTAGTGTCCGCCTAAGAAATGGTCGACTCGATGGTCCCTTCGGGACCATTCATAATATCTTTACGTTGAATTTAGATGTTACTTCATAGTACAGTGAGGTCAGTCTCACCGGTAGTAGTTTTTAGGAGGTTTATTATCTACGACCTCTCCCACATCCCTTTTCCCTTGGGTTCATGTGACGGCCCCCCTTACATTTAACCATGTCGGCGATATCTCTTGCCATACCTCAAAGGAATTTTCTTGATTTTTATCTTGATGGCATACTAGGTTGTTAGGGTGAGGATCCGTATATAGGTCTCTTTTGGTATTAAGTTTTTCTATGTGCGTGAAGTTACAAGTATCGTCGTAATAAATGTTAACTGTTCTATACCGTCAGTGGATTCACAGGTAGTTGTCTACTTATTTCTTTCTTATATACCGTCCAAAAGAGAGAGAGTAAACGGGGGTATATATACTAGATTTCTGTCTCTCCTCACTTCCTTCGTTCTCTATTTCTTCCCTGACCTCTTTCTTCTTCCCTTTATTCTCAAAGGTCTATATATAGTGAATTCCACTATACTGAAGGACTTTTTACTTACATTAAGGAGTTTCCTTTCTTTAATCTAACATAAACTTTTTGTTTATTGTTTTGGAGGACGTATCGATTACGCTCCAGTTCTTTTAAAGTAATCACTTGAGATCATCAAAAGACCATCGTAGAAATCCCAAAAGATACAGGTCATAGTACAGTAGACGTTGTCACTGTCAAAATCAAGAATAAAAGGTCAAACCTAAGAAAAATAAAGTAAAAGAAGAGACTAACGGTATCTATCCTGAAGGTTTTGGTACAACTTTTTTCCCGTTCTCACCTGTAAAACAGAACAAGGACTAGAGTCTCTTTTACGAAGATTGAGAAGTAACATCTCTTCTACACCACGTATATATGTCACCTTATAATCAGGCGGTAAGATTTCTTACTTTAACGTGGTAAACGTCGTTGTGCCTTTCTGGACCTCTAATCCTGTGATTCACTTCATTCAGTCTGTTTCTGTTTATAGATACTATAGTGAACATACACCTTAGATTTTTTTTATTTATTTACTTACTCGAATAAATGTTTTGTCTTTGTCTTAGTGTCTGAAGTTTTTGTTTGAGTACCAATGGTTTCCCCTTTACACACAACCCCCCTGTTTAATTCTCAAACCCTAATTGAATTTGTGTGATTGGTACACATTATATCTATTAGTCGTTTTTGGATAACATATCGTGTCCCTTGAGATAAGTCATAAGACATTATTAGATATACCCTTTTATTAGACTTCTTCTTGCCTATATACATGTACACATTTACTTAGGGAAACGACATATGGACTTTATGGTGTAACATTTAGATGATATGAGGTTATGTTTTATTTTTAATTTAATTTTTTTCTTTTAAAGTAACCTTATACCCAGTCCTCGAGACTGAAGAATACCGTTATTACGATGACTAACCACACTCCGCCCCGTACGGTGGGTTGAGGGGATCTGGAATCCCAGTCAAGTAGTCACCTCTTTAATCAGTCGTACCAGAGTTTCTGTCAAAGAATAAGTGTGTAAGATACTCAACCAAAACGGTGATGACGGACGATACATAAACGTTAACAAAAACTACCCTCCCTCCTTCCCTCTTTTCTTCTCACTTTCCCCTTTTCTAGTTTCACCTACGAGAGAACTCCCGTCCCGAACCGAGACCGTGACCGAAGACAAAGAGATCTTCTCAGGGACCACAGGAAGATAGAGGTCTAGAAAGAGTCAGAGTGGAGTATCTCCACGATTCGGAGTATCATCACGAAGACAGACTCAGTCGACTTGTGTTAAAGAACGATCACTAAGTGACTCTAGAATATTGAGGAAAGGAGAGACAGTAAAAATCATAGTTTTCATATTCCTTTATTTTCATTCTGTGAGTACGTTCCATTTTTGTCCCGGAGAAATTTTAAGAGTTATGGAATAGGGACCCGAATCTCCTCTAAGAAACCCAGGGTCAAAGGAGTTCTAAGTTCAACTTTGTTGTCTTGAACTCGACAAAAGAAGTATCAATATATCTTTAAAAGTCAAACACATAAGAAACTCGGAATGTCGTTGACACAGTCCACCCGTCTCACTAGTACGACGTGAGTGAAATTCCTTCTCCCTTGATTCCGTGTCTCTCCAATGCACGAAACAGGTTACAGTGTGTCCTTCATTTTCTCGACCTTGAGTGACTCACCGTCGTTCAGACGTCGAAGAATGGACGTCAAGAAGGAAGACCGTGGTCCGAGAGGAGTCTCTAGACCCTATAGAGGTGTCAGATAGGAGGAGGATTTGGTCAGTAAAACGAATTCCTATGTCTAAGTCCCTTCGTCACGTTTGTTCAAGTTACATAAAACTTTAAACATAAAGTCCACAAGAGAAAGTGACTTTTAATCGTTCTAGAAGTGGAAAGGGAATGCGTAAAGTATTTCAACAATTATCTGTCACCACCTCATATCTGTTCCTTTTCCACGGACTGTTTTAAAAAAAAAAAAATTAATGATCTTTTGTTGTTTAGTCTTTCGGAAATGAAGACTAAAAATGTCGGTCCTTAATATAATGACAATCATACACGTTTTTTACGGAACTCTAAATATATTAGATCAATAGAGTCACTTTATTGAGTGTTAATGCTAAAATCTAAATTTTTTAATCTGTGTTTCAAATTATCACCTTCTTCGGTCTTTGCTACTACGGAAGACCTGACATTTACCGAAAACACCCAGTTCCTAGTCTATTAATACACTCCGGTGTTAAAAGGTTAAAAATGTAATTGTAGACCACAATTTACAGACGTGACACGAGATGACGCAGTGTCAAGTAAGGAACCACTCTTTAGTATTTGAAAACGTTAAGAGATCGGATTCGTAAAACGGCTTGACGGACCTTCGGTCTTAATTTACTGGGTACACAAATTTTTACGAGTAACGTTTTCTAGACCTCCCAGGCCGACCCGACTAGACATCCTGACCTCGATACTAAATTGGTTCTCCCCGGATAGACAGGAGCGCAAAGTTTTAAAGGACCGTCTGGGTAAGGACATTGACCACGTTTTACGTTTAGTCGAACCTTGACGTATGTATTTACAGGTCTCAAGTTTTTATTAGTACTACTCGACCGGTCTTTAGAGACCGATAGAGTTCAAACCAAGGGCATTCCAAATATTCCCGTTCAAATTTAAAAATTATTTGACGTAGGGACCCAAATAATTTTTTTTTACAATGACCTAGTCCCACGTATCACTCTACCACCACTTGAATGAAACCTTCATTACATTACTAGTTACTCTTTACAGCGAAGTAGAAACAGTGTTTATAAAGATACAGGGGACAGAAGGACTTACTCGTCTCTCCTCCTACAAAGAGACTACTACTAAAATGAAGACCAGGGGAGAGACGGCGGGAGGAGTCACACGTCGTGACACATTTATACATTCATGTTTGATTACCTGTCTCTAACCTACCCTTAATGTACTTAGATTGTGTAGGAGTCTTTGACAAAACTTATTTTAGACATAATGAAAGAACTCTGCTACTGTCAAAATAATTCATTACTAACTTTTCCTTAATTAAACCCTAGTACTAATCCACTAGCCCTTTCTATGATTTTAGTAATAGTTATACAAGTCGTTCCTGTGACTGGTCATTCTTACCTGTCTTAGTAATTACTGACTACGAAGGGATGACAATTAACACCGACCGTAAGTCGGGATAAGACTAGTGTAAGATTCAGTGTGAGTCTCCCTCTCCCTCTCCCACCCTACTAAACCTCTTACCGTAAGATTGTACATATGATAGTACATTCTTAGCTTAGCGGTCAGATACAGACTGCGTCCTATGTCGTACGAACCCCGACCACGTACCCCTACTGGGTCTCTCTACAATACCCCTCCCTCCACCCTCCCCCCCAAGAACAAACCCTTGCGTACATTCTTAATTTCTAAAATTTTAATTTTTTTAATTTTTATTTATTATTTAATTTTGACATGGATAAAAAGAAATAATACACGGATGAACCAGACTAGGGATCCAACCCTGCTAGGGGACCTCTTCCCTTTCCGGTGGGTGAGGTCAAAAGACCGGACCTCTTAAGGTACCCAACATATTAGGTACCCCAACGTTTCTCAGTCTGTACTGACTTGCTGAAAGTGAAATGAACAAGACTTGATCTATTTTTGTTTTAAAGATTCGATTCATTAAATATCTATGATATCCCATCCAGTTTTATAAAAGAACCATAACGAGACGATATGGTCGATTAACAAATATAAAGGATTTCGATACACAAAACTTGTTGTCCTTATCAAAGATTGACATATTGTAATTACTGTTTGATAGGACTCCATAACACTTACCAAATAGAAATACTTAATGACTGTAATGACTATTTTATAAAAATATTTACTTTTAGAATATTCATTAATACGTCGAGTATGGTCTTTTTGTTTGTTGGGTTAGTTTTTCACCCGTCTTCTGGATTTGTCTGTAAAGAGGTTTCTTCTGTATGTCTACCGATTGTTTGTGTACTTTTCTACGAGTTGTAGTGAGTAATAATCTCTTTACTTTTAGTTTTGATGTTACTCCATAGTGGAGTGTCACTAGTCTTTCCGGGTAGTAGTTTTTTTAGATGTTTGTTATTTACGACCTCTCCTATACCTCTTTTCTCTTGGGAGAACGTGACAACCACCCTTACATTTAACTATACCTGTTATACCTTTAAGGAATTTTTGATCCTCATTTTCATGGTATACTGAGTTATTAGGGTAATGACCCGGATATGGGACTCTTTTGGTATTAACTTTTTTCTGTGCACTTGGGGTCACAAGTAACGTCGTGAGAAATGTTATCGGTCCTGTACCTTCGTTAGATCTACAGGTGACTGTCTACTGTAGTACCTATTTCTTCGACACCACACATATATATATGTTACCTTATAATGAGTCGGTATTTTTCCTTACATAAACTCAGTCAAGATTACTCCATCTACTTGGATCCCGCATAATATGTCTCACTTCAATTCAGTCTCTCTCTTTATGTTTATATAATTACGTATATATGTACCTTAGATCTTTCGACTATGACTACTTGGATAAACGTCCCGTCGTTACCTCTACGTCTGTATCTCTTGTCTGAACACCTGTACCCAACCCCCTTCCTCTCCCACCCTGTTGACCTCTTTCGTCGTACCTTTGTATACGTGATGGTATACTCTTTGTCAGTCACCCTTGAGCGACATACTACGTCCTTCGAGTTGTAACCCGAATTTTCTCCCCAACCTACCCCTCCCTCCACCGTCCCTCCAAGTTCTCAGTCCCCTGTATCCGTAGTCAAGTCAACGAGTTCAGCACAGGCTGAGAAACGCTGGGGTACTTATCGTCGTGCGGTCCGAAGGGACAGGTAGTGGTTGGATACCGACTAATTACAACTACATACTGTCTGTGATTGTGTTATAACGTTTCGTTATTAGGAAGTTAATTTTTTAATTTATATATGTATTGACTTTTTATTAAAAAATTTTTGTCAATACTAAGTCCTGAAGTCTCATTATCAGGAACAATGACATTGAAACAAACACTGGTCGACCCTCTCGGTCTGTGGTTGTCTCCACTGTACCCTCGGTGCCTTTATTACTGTAAGTGATCCCCGATTTCCTGATCCGGGAGAGGACCGAGGACCCTGGTTCGTTCTGGACTCTAAGAATCTCTTCGGTTTCCCTGTATACCTTTCTGATCTCCAACTCTCGATCAGATTGACCTATATCTCTCTATTTTCTTACACTATGGTATATGTAGAGGTTTAAAGACACCTCGTTTGGGTCTAGGTAACTGATTAAGAAACTGGACGATAAAACATGTCGTCAGTAATAGTAATCGAGCAGGACTCTTCAAGATTATACTCTATGCGCACAGGCCCGGTTCGACGGACACCCAGAGAACACGAGGAACAGTGAGGTGTGTATAGGGGTCGGGAGGAGGAGATCGATGTGACACCACCGCAAGGAACCAGGTAGGTCGGTGATCCGACTTTAGTTCCCATAGTCTAGATTGGGGGTCTCCGATAAGAGTTAATATATGAGTAGTTGACGGTGAATGGGAAGTGAAAACCGAAAGATAGACTAGGAGGTCCGGACTCCTGAAAGAGGTTTTATCGTGGTATCTCGTCAGTCTCCGTAAATCACCTGAACGACGACCTACCCTCCCGAGGAACCAAATTTTTTTTTTTCTGTACCCACCTCTTTTACTCATCTCACGGAAGGAACTCAGGACGCGTCGAGGTTTCTCCTTGATACAAAGAAACCGATAGTCACCACTAACTCTGTCACACCATTCCACCCATCAAACAGAACTCGTAGCAGGAAGTGAGTCAGACATGAGAAAAGTGGTAGTTTGTGGGATAGGTCCAACCGGAAGTATCAGAGACAATAGAGTCTCTAGGCGACTTGTAGATATCGTCTGTAGACGACAATAGAGTCTGTAGACGATTTGTAGACATCTTGACAAGGTCCACTGTGAAGACGTAAGATTGTCCCCTATCATATCAAAGATGAAGTACGTCCTTGGAAGAAGTCTTATTCGGATGTCCACCGTAAGTGGGAGACGGGCTCCCAAGAGTCCCTACGTCACAAGTGATCGAGTTCCGTCGGTCAGGAGATTCTCATGTCGGGGTAACACTTCTTTACCGGGGAAGAGGGTTGGACTCTAGACCAACGGGGGTCAGTGGTGGGTCACGGACGAAGGCGGAAAACTCTTATACAACTCAGTCAGAGAAGGAGTACTATAGTAGAGTTTATAAACTTTTGTCCACGAGAAGGAAGACCGGAGGAGAGAAGACTCAATATGACGTCCAAGAAAACTGACAGACATCAGAAATTTCACTAGACACCAGACTATTACCTTCAACCTTAGTAGGTATTAGAGATTTTATAAAAGTAGAAGGGACTCTTGGAACAGTTCTAGACATTCCCTCATGAAACTTCGACTTTTTCACACCTTTTTATCTGTGTTTCTACTACTACTCTCCCCACAATTTTCTGACCTTTTGACAGTAGGCGTATCAGTTCCACCAAAGGGATTATGGTCACGAATCACCCCTATCAGGACCCACAGGAACCGTATTTGTTCAACTACTTGTCATAGTTCTACCACCTGATCCTCCTACACCTCGAGTGGAAAGGTGTGTTTTCTGTAATTTTTATACAGTTTTGTACACCTTGTTAAGTGTACTTTTTGATTACCTTTGACCGTCTTCTTGAAGGTACGTTGGTTTATACATTCTTTCTAGAGGTAATTTACCCACGTACGATTAAACGAAATCAACACAGGTTAAGGAACACTGGGATACCTGACATCGGGCGGTCCGAGGAGACAGGTACCCTAAGAGGTCTGTTCTTATAACCTCACCCAACGGTACGGGAGGAGGTCCCCTAGAAGGAATAGACCCGTCCACCTAAGAAGATGACGACTCGGTAGTCTCTTCGGATACATTTACCCATGGTACCTCTTTTCTGTATTTCAGATTTGGGGACAGGGACCCTCCCTAGACTCTCCTTCTTTTTCGGGTGTTTCTACTTGGGAGTGGAACCCCTCATTCATCCACTTTGGTGTCTGACCCGGAGGGTCAGAACACCAGATGTACCTCCTCTGTTCGGAGGAACCGACAACTCTCTCCACAACCTTGTTTTCTTTCCCCTTCGGATCTGAAATGGACGTTTCTTACACACTCATGACCGAACGGTTGTTAGTGCCTCCTTTCTTGAGACGTGATCGCCGACGACGGAGTGGTACGAGGACTTAGGTTCGCCCCGTTTGTGGGACCGGGACAAGTGGGGGTGGTATTAAATCACACCCTAGACTCTGTCGGTTCGTGACCCTTTTCTGAACCATATCGATCAGTCTCTGTCGGACTCCCGGACGTCACGTCAACCCCACCTGTCATCGTCCGTGACAGTCACTAATGACACCGTCACCCCTGTCTACGTGGAACCAGGGACGAGGACAGGGGTGCGGTTGGGTTGTTTCCGAGACCGGGACGAGTGAGGTACGGTGTTGAACCGAACTCCAGACTCGGTCCACCCGGGCCCCTTGTGAACCAGATCGACGAGTCCCTGTCGGGTCCCTCGGACCCTACAACAGGTCCACCCCGCCACCACCGGTAACAACCACGAACAAGTCTACCACGTCGTCCTCTATGGAACTGGACGTACGGTGCCAGGTAGAAGGTCGGTCACTCACGAAACTGGGAGAGGTGGAGTGCGGTGTCGGAACATTTTCTAGACTCTACTTACATACCCTCTTCCCTACACTGACCCGACACAAGATCACCTTGGTGTCTACGGATGTGTCCATCGTATAATCAGGAGACACCCGGGTACCCGGAGTTGACCAAAGTCCCTAGTGGAGGAGACTCCGTCCCGTCCGTAAGTTCCCTTTACCTCGGACTAGTTCAGGCTGGAAGTCCTAGAGATGATGTCGTACACCACTCGTCTAGACCAGGGACTGCCATCGTTGTCAGTACCTCGTTCTTTTTCAGGACGGGGTGTGAGAAGTATCCGAAATCTAGGGGGTTATGGTTGGTGTAGGGATAGTCCCATATCACCGATTGTGAGACTCCCTTCTGTACCGAGCATAGGAATAGTTTTGACACAGAAGTAGGTTGTGTGACCAGTGTGTGTCACATGTATCACTACGAGGGTGTATTTTTGTGGAGAAGTTCTCGTGTTATCAATTGATAAAGAGGATTTAAGTCTCTGACTCTTTCAATTCATTTTAATTTTTCGTCCCCTTGTTGAGGGTTAATTCTCTTGTTCGTTTTAGGGGACGTTCTTGTTTATTTCGAGTAGTCATATAGTCCAGGGCGCGAGTTTTTCGACCATTATCTTTACGATTGATTTTCCTAATGACTTTCTTTGTCCCTAGTGACTTTGTTCCTTAACCTTTGATAGTCCTATTCGTTTGTTTTTTTTAATTAAAGAATCTATTTTTTGTTAGATCTTCGTTACCTATCGACTGATTTACTCTGTTTTCTTACTTAGTCACTAGACCTTCTGTCCTATCACCTTTAGTGGGTCAATTTTGTCGTCTGTCTGGTCTTTTTTTTTCCTTCGTTGTAAGTTCTAGATACCCAATTATATTTTGTACGGTTGGATGTTTATTGTCCCTTAGGTCCTCTTCTCCCTTTTACCATACTTTTGTATAAACTTCTTTAATGTAAGAAAAACTGGTAGGTGAGAAACCTCTTTAAATAAATCTAGACGAGTAAAAAACTAACCCAACAAACGAAAAAAACTATAGTTTGACGTACTCGACAAACATATAAAACCTCTCATTAAGGAACTACCAGTGATAAACGTATATAAAAGGAGTTAAGACACCCAACAGAAAAATAATTAACAAAGGAAACGACACGGTTTTGAATTCAAATTATTCCAGGGTAAACAAATAAAAACAAAAATAAAAGTAATAAGATCCTCCACCTAGGTTTTTCTAACGACCTTAAATACAGTTTCTTACAAGACGGAGACAAAAGTTGATTCTCAAATGTTATAGGCCAGAATACAAACCGGGAAATTAAGTGAAACTCAAATAAAAACATACAATATAATCTCTTACAAGATTAAGGTAAGAAATATATACCGACAGGTCAAAAGGGTCGTGGTTAATAACTTTTCTGACAGAAAAGAGGTAACATGTAAGAACGGAGGAAACAGTATCTAATTAACTGGTATCCACGTACTCAAATAATCACCCGAAAGATAGGACAGGGCAACTAGATATAAAGATAAAACCATGGTTATAGGATGACAAAACTAATGACATCGAAACATCACACCAAACTTCAGTCCCTCAAACTCAGGAGGTCGAGGTCAGAAGAAAGAGTCCTAACGACACCGATAAACCCCAGTAAACACAAAGATATGTGTAATTTTTTATAAGATCCAGACACTTTTTACGGTAACCTTTAAACTATCCCTACTATAACTTAGAACCCATCGTTTCAGTGAAACTGTTATAACTAAGAAGGTTAGGTTCTTGTACCATATAGAAAGATAGACAAACACAGTAGAAGTTAAAGAAAGTAATCACAGAATATCTAAAGTCTCATGTCCAGAAAACGGAGGAATCCATCCAAATAAGGATGCATAAAATAAGAAAAAATACTCTACCATTTACCCTAACAAAGGAATCAAAGACAAAGATCAGAAGACAACAAACACATATCTTCACGTTCTCTAAAGACACATAATTAAAACATGGACATAGAAATGATTTAGGTGACTGCTCGAGATCACGAAAAGAGTGTCGTAGAAATCCTAAAAGACATATATCACAGTACAGTAGACGTTTGTTACTGTCAAAATGGAGAAAAGGTTAAGTCTAAGGAAAATAAAGAAAAAGAAGAAACTAACTGTATCGATCCTAAAAGTTTTGATACAACTTATTTCCACCGTTCTCACCTGTAAGAACAGAACAAGGACTAGCCTTTCTTTTGCGAAAGTCGAAAAGTGGTAACTCATACTGCAAAAGAAACAGTATATATCAGAAATAGTACAACTCCATCCAAGGGAAATACGACCGAGAGACCTCTTATAAAAAGTATTTACCCATAACTCAAAATAGTTTTCTAAAAGACGTAGATAACTCTACAGGTATACCAAAAATAAGGAGTGAGACAATGACACCACTCAGTGTGTTTAACTAGACGTCTAAAACTTTTCAGGAACGTAGAGTCCCTATTTAGTAGAACTAGTACCACATACTAGGAAATTATATAACCATATAAACCAGACGATCATAAAACAACTCCTAAAAAACACAGACATAAGTAGCCACTATAACCTTTTTACGAGTTGTAACGATTAATAATCTCTTTTCCTTTAGTTTTGATATTACTTCATATGTGTGGTCAGTCTTACTGACAGTAGTTTTCAGATGTTTATCATTTACGACCTCTCCCACACTTCTTTTCCCTTGGGAAGTCGTGACAACCACCCTTACATTTAACCATGGTGGTGATACCTATTCTCATACCGTCAAAGAATTTTTTGATTATTATCTTGATTGTATACTAGGTCCTTAGGGTGAGTTCCAGTATATAGACCTCTTTTAATATTAAACTTTTTTTTACGTACGTGGGGTCACAAGTAACGTCGTCATAAACGTTGTCGGTTCTGGACCTTCGTTGGATTTATAGATACCTGTCTCCTTACCTATTCCTTCTACACCATGTATTCATATTGACTTATAATGAGTCGGTATTTTTTCTGACTTTATTACGGTAAACATCGTTGTACCTACCTGGGTCTCTAACAGTATGACTCACTTCATTCAGTCTGTCTCTTTCTATTTATAGTATACTATAGTGAAGATACACCTTAGATTTTTTAGTATGTTTACTTGAATAAATGTTTTGTCTTTATCTGAGAGTCTGAAGATTTTGCTTGAATACTAATGGTATCCCCTTTCCAACCCCCCCTATTTAATCATTAAGCCCTAATTGTATATATGTGATGATATATATTTTATCTATTATTTGTTCCTGAATACGATACCGTGTCCCTTGAGATGAGTTTTAAGACATTGTCAGATATACCCTTTTCTTAGACTTTTTCTTACCCATATTGACTTGGTTAAACGACATGTGAACTTTGGTTGTGTTGTGACATTTAGTTGATATGAGGTTTATTTTATTTTTAATATAATTTTTAATACCGGGGTTTGAAGGGTTTGGATTTTATCCTTTGTACGTAGGACCACGTCTTCGTGTCTCCCAGAGTTTGTTCTATTTGGGTTCGTCAGGGTACGGTTCTGTACAGTTTTAATTATACCGTTTTCAATCTGTATTTTCTCCTAAGATTTCCGTCGTCCTCTGTTTGTTCCTCAGTGAATATTCCTTGGGAGTATTTCAAAAGTTGACTAAAGAAACGTCTTTGAAACGTCCGGTCTTCCCTCACCGTACTATATAGGTTTCGGGACTTCCCCTTTTGGGACGTTGTATCCTATGAGACAAGACTTTATAATATTAAATCTTATCTTTCTTTATTTTATAAAGAGTCTGTTCGTTTTCGATTTTCCTAAGTCGTTATGATTTACATGGGATTTTTATTCATAACTTCCCAGAAGAGATTTATCGTTTCTTCTTTCTTAGATATTCTTTCCTTTTCGGTGATATCTTTTCCGTCTATATTTCATTCCTAACTTCTAATATATTTATTAGTCATGTATGTAATTTTTTATATTTTTTAAATTTTCACTATTGATGTTATTCATCATTTTCATATTCGTACTTATATATTTTATCCTGTAGTTTTGTGTTTTATACCTCTCGTCAATTATTATCTAGAAGTTCTTACACAAACTTGAACTTACTGATAGTCAAATTTCGTTCAGCCATATCAATACCTGGTTGTATGTATTGGGATATCATTGGGTTTAGTTTTTGTATGTTATCTTAGTATTTATAGTTTTCTTTCCCTGAGTTCGTATAATGTTTTCTTTTAGTAACTTAGTGTTGTCTTTTTTTCTTCTTGTTTCTTTTGATGTTTCGGTGACCGTTAGTACCTTGTCTTACCGGGGTTTTATGTATGGTTAGTTATTAGTGAAATGTATCGTTGTCTTATTTACAAAACTAGTTTTCTGTCTCACCGACTAACCTAATTCCTTTTTTGTGGTTTATAGACGTTATTCGACGGTCATTCACTGAGTGAAGTACCATTTTTGGTGTGGGTCTTGTTGTTACTACCCTACCTTATTTTTATAAAGTACGTTTACCTTCGTTGTCCTTTCGTCCCCATCGTTATGGGTATAGTCTGTTTTATCTGGAATTTTGTTTCCGAAATTGATTTCTGTTTCTTTCCGTAATATATTAATATTTCCCTAGTTATGTTCTTCTATAATATTAACAATTGTACATAAGAACGGACCTCTTGAGGGTACCTGTTTCCTCGGACCACCCGATGTCAGGTACCACAACGTTTCTCAACCTGTACTGACTCACTGATTAGTGTCGTGTCGTACGGGTGTTATGTACTCATAGAGGTATATATCTATTTTATGATTCTCTGTACTCTCTTTATCTGTTATTATGTCATTATTATCCTCTAAAAATTGTGGAGTGACTGTAGTTCTCCAGTAGGTTTGTCTTTAAGTTGTTCCGTTGTTTCCGGTAATTAATGTGATATCTACTCAACCCGAATTAATTATAGCTGTCCCTTGATGTAGGTTCTCACGGAAGTACCTTGTGACGGAACAGTACTACTCCCCCGAACGCATCGAGTTACTGCAATACTCGGTACGGTACGTCACGGTGGGTTCTGTCTGTCCAGTCTCACCTCTCAAGACTGTTACGTACCAGGTGACTTCTTCCCTTATCGTTCTATGAGGTCATAAGAACGGTACTCTTGGGGTACTTGACAAATTTTTCCGTTTCTCTATACTGTGTGTTTCTACTCGTGGGGGGGTCCAGTCTTCCACAGGTCATACGAGGACCCCTTTTCACTTCCTGTTAATGATTATCGAGGTCTTCCTTACTTCACAGACCCGGATTCACCTTTGTTACGAGTCAACACCAACACAGACCACTACTTTCATTTTAGACTACGACATGTTTTGTCATAACGAATTCTTGGACCTTACTATCCAGGTACTTAGTTCTATTTAATCTACACCAGTTCCTCCTCTACCGTTCTTATTTGTAGTTGTAGAATCGTTAGTCACTTGATTTACCAACCCTTACCCGTTTAAATTAAGTCTACTGGTAATATAGATGATGACACCCGTTCTTACGATATCTTCTTTACCTCTTCGAGAGTATTAGTCGTTTTCTCGGGGTTTACGTCATGAACCCACGTTGGAGTTTTTGATGTCTTACTAGAGTCAAGTAAAAGTTCCGTTTGGTAAGTTGCACTGTCATTAGGTTCAGATACGGGTTTGGTGTTTTTCGACTTCAACTCGTCAAGATACTTCTGGATGACCTAGAAGATCCTACTTCTGGTTTTTTTATACAGGATAAGTAGTGTCCCCTGACCTTACGTTTTCATTTTTCGGTTCTCTATAGACCTCATTGTCCGTTCAAACCGCAACCTCATGTTTTACTTCGTCCCGTTTCCGATTGTTTTAAGACGGTTCTCTTACGTGACCAGTATCGTTTGTGGAAAAAAGTTGTTGTGTTCTCCACTGAAATGTATACCTATAGTGGTCTAGTAGTTATGGTTTTAGTTTAACTAATATAAGAAACATCGGTTTCTACCCCTTTCTGATAGGTCAGTCGTTTTGTTCTGGACCTCGACTTACAACGGTCCCAGGACGGGTCCAACCTAGGTCCCATAACCTTCACACTGTCGCAGTCGTATCTCTTTCTATTTCTTTCTTACAACGTCTATTCTATTATCTCCTCTCTTTTCTTATCTTCGACTATAAGGAAACAAATGTGTTTTTCGATTATTTTGGGGTTCTGTTCCCTGAACGAGACAAGTGCATCCGGCGTCCGCGGGAGGGCCAGAGGACTTCCTCACTTCTACGTCTCGTGGAAGGGCAAGTCCAGAATCTTCGGGTCCGTCCTTTCACTTGTGTCTCTCGGAGATACGAGGTTCCCTAGTCGGACTTTTTCTCTCATTCTCTCTCTCTCTCTTTCTTTCTTTCTTTCTTTTCTTTCTGTGCCCCCTTGGTCCGAAAACATCTTGGCCAGGACTAGGCAGTGAAATAAAAAGTCCCTACGAAAATATGGAACTGAACATGTATCTCCCTTTACTTTCTACGTTTCAGTATGTCTCAGTCGGGTTTGTAATGTAGACAAAACAGAAATAGCTTTGGTCCTAAAAAAAGACGTATGGAAAGGGTATTTGTTACAACACATGTAGTAGAAGACCGGAACCTCCGGACACTTGTAAAATACCGGGAGAAAACTATTTCCGACAAGTTGGTCTTTTGAATAAAAGGGAACTTTACAAAAAAGAAATATAAAGATTAGATACAGTCGGAGTCTTTCATAATTTGTCTCAATGTGAAGAGTGTCTCGTTTCCACGTCACTTAATGTTGTTTCTTTCTTGGTTAATCGAGTTTCCAGACTACACCAATTAAGGTTCCGATGTGAACAAAAAGAATGTAAGGTTGATACAATTGATTACGTGAGGGTCCACGTGTCACCTATTCTCTATACCCTTGAATCGTCGTTCGTAACCGAGTTGTCACTTTAGGATGTGGTCGTGATGAGATTATCAAAATTGAGAAGCTTTCCGAGATATAAAAATCCGAAGGACACTGAGAGTGTCAACCCTCCGACACTTATTAGTGTACGCATCGACGTTGTCAGACCTATTTGGACGGTTCGTTCGATCTTCCGATTGTCCCCCAAACTAAACTTTATAAGGAAAATACAGGTCCTCTGAATAATCCATCTCGGGATTCAACTAAGAGAGGTCTCTTTCCACCAGTCCCTATCGGGGGACAATTACAGTCTTCTCAACCACTTTCCGTGTTTTATCATTCTGACTGTCTAAGACCAAAACCCCATCTCCGAACTCGTCCAGGTCCCCCAGAGAGTTCAGGACTTCGGAACGAATAGTCCAGAGAAGGTGTACTGGAACAGTACCCACTCTAGAGGACACGACCGAGGGCCGTCTTACACCGAGTCTAGTAGTCGAGGAATTTCGTTTTAAGTCCGAATTTGATTTGTTTCGTCCCTTTTGGTAATCCGGTGAGTCAATACTGGATTTAGTTTAGGGGATACTAATATGTCACCTCCATTGTTTATTTAAATTACCCAATCTAGACCATTTGTCTCACGGACTTCTTGATACCTGTCTTCAAGTATTGTGACATGTCCTTCGTGACTGGTTTTAGTAGGGTTTCTTTTTCTTTACGTCTTTCCGTTTTACCAACAGACTCCTCCGAAATGTTTATAGACTCCTTTCCTCTCTTCACTTTTCTTTTCCTCTTCCCCTTTCGATGGGGGTTGACGTACGTCTCAAGGTCTCTTATTATTCCTCTCTGTTCTTCCGAAGTAAGTTACTTGTTACACTTTTTTTTTTTTTTATCTCCTTTTGTTGTCTTCCCCTTTCTCATTTTTAGAGAAGTTCTTTTAACCTCGATAGCTTCCTTATAAAGTACGTTTCTACCCGTGTTATTTCCTATATTTGACATTTCTGGATTATCTTCGTCTTCTTTAGTTCTTCACTACCGTTCTTATATGTATTCTTGACATGTTTTTTCTAGAATTACTGGCTCTATTGATGTCACCATACCGGTGAGTGGATCTCGGTCTGTGGGAACTCACACTTCAGTTCACCTGGAATCCTTCGTGACGACGTTTATTTCGATCACTTCCACTACCTTAAGGTCGTCTCGATAAATTTTAGGATTTTCAATTACGATAATTTCACGACGTGAGTTATACAGTCCTTTAAACCTTTTGGGTCGTCACTGATGTCCTGACCTTTTCCAGTTAACAATATGGTTAAGGGTTCTTCCCGTCACGATTTCTTAGAAGTTTGATGATCTGTTAACGTGAATGAAAGGTACGATTATTCTAATACGAGTTTTAGGAAATTCACTCCGAAGTCGTTATGAACTTAACTCTTTAAGGTCTACATGTTCGACCCAAATCTTTTCCGTCTCCTTAGTCTCTAGTTTAACGGTTGTAAGAGACATAGTATCTCTTTCGTTCCCTTAAGGTTTCTTTGTAGATGGAGACGAAGTAACTAATGTGATTTCGGAAACTGACACACCTGGTGTTGTTTGACACCCTGTGAGAATTTCTCTACCCTTATGGTCTTGTGGAATGAAAAGAGGACTCTTTCGACATACGTCAAGTTCTCCGTTGTTAATCTTGTAATGTACTGTGTTGACTGACCAAGGTTTAACCCTTTCCTCTTACTCCTCCGACATATAACAGTGGACAAATAAATTTAATGTACGTCTCATGTAGTACGTTTTACGACCCGACCTACTCAATGTTCGACCTTAGTTCTAACGGTCTTCTTTATAGTTGTTGGAGTCTGTACGTCTATTAAGGTGAGATTACCCTCTTTCACTTCTCCTTGATCTCAGAGAACTACTCTCTTCTCTCACTTTTTCGGTCTAATTTTGAGTTGTAATTTTTCTGATTCTAGAACCGTAGGTCAGGGTAGTACAGTACCGTTTATCTTCCCCTTTAACACCTTCGTCACTGTCTAAAGAAGAAGAACCCGAGATTTTAGTGACACCTACCACTGATGTCGGTCATTTAATTTTCTGTCAACGAAGAACCTTCCTTACGTTACTGTTCGGATCTGTCACATAATTTTTCGTTTTTGTAGTGAAATAGATGTTACCAGGTGTATCAGTTTCGGTACCAGAAAGGTCAACAGTACATGACTACACTCTCAACCTGGTATTTCTTTCATTTCCGTGATTTCTTGACTACGACAGATTAACACGACCTCTTCTAAGAACTCCAAAGGAACCTGTATTTCCTCTAGTTTGGTCAGTTGGGATTTCCTTTAGTTGGGACTTATGATTAACTAAGACTACTTACCGACTACGATTTTGACTTCGGGGTTATGAAACCGGTGGACTACACTTTTCGGCTGACAGACCTTTTCTGAGACCACGACCCTTTCTAACGTCCGTCTTCCTCTTCTCCCACTCTCTACTACTCTATCAACCTCCCGTAGTGACTAAGTTACCCGTACTTGAACCCATGTAAGACCCTCTACCACACCCTGTCCCTCCGGACCGTACGACGTCAGGTACCCCAGTGTTTCTCAGTCTGTACGGAACCGTTGACTTGTTGTTGTTCCTGTTGTGTAGGTTTTCTTTCGTCTTATGTTCGGACGTACCTTCCATGAGTTCCTATCTGGGGTATGACCCTGTGTTTCGTTTGGAGTTTCAAATTCTCCTATATTTAATAAAGTTCGTAGAGAAGACTAGTGTTTTTATGTTTTGATCTTTAGTTGGTGTCTTTCTTTTTCTTCTTTTCTTGTTTATGCACCTCTGATTTGTTGTACGATGATTTTTAGGTTACCGGTAACTACTTTAGTTTCTTCTTTAGTCCTTTATGGAACTCTGTTTTCTTTTACTTTTGTGTTGAAATGTTTTAAATATCCTACGTCGTTTTCTTCAAGATTCATTAAGTATCACTTTGTCTAAAAGGAGTTCTTTGATCAGACTTTATTTTGTTGTATTGGATGGTAGATTTTCTTGATCCTTTTCTTGTTTCGGGTTTCAGTCATCTCCTTTGATTTATTATTTATAATCTCTCATTTATTTTTTTTTATCACCATTTTTGGTTATCTTTTCTAGTCATTTTGGTTCTCGACAAAAAAAGATTTCTGTTTTAATTGTTTGGAGATCTTTCCAAATACTTCTTCTTTTCTGTATCCTAGGTTTATTAATTTTAAATTTTACTGTTTCCTCTTTATTGTTGACTGTCGTGTCTTTATGTTTTTTAGTGTTCTCTTATGGTACTTGTACGATTTAACCTGTTAGATCTTCTTTACCTGTTTAAAGATCGTTGTAAGTCAGACAGTCCTCACTAAATTCTTCTTTGTCTAGTAGACTTGTCTGGTTAGTGATCTTCATTTTATCCTAGACATTAAATTTTTTAGACGTTTGTTTACAGGTACTGACCTCCCTATGTGACCACTTAAGATGGTTAATATATTTATTCTCGAATATCGACAAGAAAAGTTTAATAAGGGGTTTTGAACTTCTCCGCCGTTGTAAGGGTTTAGTAAGATTTTCCGGTGGTAATCTTTTGGTCTGGTTCTGTGATGGCATTTTCTCTTCATGTTCGATTATAGAAACTCCTTATATAATTGTCTACGTCTTTAGGAGTTGTTGTATGATCGTTTGGTTTAGGTTTTTTGTTCTTTTTTTTTGAATTTTTCTTATATGTGGTACTAGTTCGACTCAAGTAAGGTCCCAACGTTCCTACAAAGTCGTCTACGGTTAGTTCGTTACACTATGAGGTGTAATTGTTTTCGTTTCTGTTTTTGCACTAGTACAGTTCTCTAAGTCTTTTTCGAGACTATGTTAAGTTCTTAGTAAGTACTATTTTTGAGTTTCATCTATCTCTCCCTTGTATAGAGTTGTTTCCAATAAATACTGTTGGGTGTCGGAGACCCGAAGGGTCCACCGAGTCACCATTTCTTAGGTGGACGGTTACGTTCTCGGGATCCTCTGTGTCCAAGCTAGGGGTCCAGTCCTTCTAGGGGACCTCCTCCTTGATAGTTGGGTGCGGTCTTAAGAACGGTCCTATTAGGGTACCTGTCTCCTCGTACCGTCCGATGTCAAGTACCCCAACGTTTCTCAACCTGCACTGACTCGCTGACTCGTACTCGTACGTATCGGTAGTATTATGAGTTGTCACTTTTCGACTTTCGGAAGGATGATTTACGTCTTTGTTTTATACCTACGGATGAGAATTGTGAAGTCATGTTATACCCTTCATGATTGATATCGTTAGTCTACTCTTTTCTTTATTTTTTATAGATTTAACCTTCTCTTCTCCATTTTAACAGTGATAAAAGTCTACTGTACCATGAGATACATTTCTTGGGATTTCAGAGGTGGGATCCTGATAATCTTGACTATTTACTCAAATCGTTACATCATATGTTAAGTATGCCTCTTCCGTTACCGTAAAGTGAGGTCATCAGAACGGACCTTTTAGGGTACCTGCCTCCTCGGACCATCCGACGCCAGGTACCCCAGCGTTTCTCAGCCTGTGTTGACTCGCTGAAGTCAAAGTGAAAAGTGAAAGTACGTGACCTCTTCCTTTACCGTTGGGTGAGGTCACAAGAACGGACCTCTTAGGGTCCCTACCCCCTCGGACCACCCGACGGTAGATACTCCAGTGTGTCTCAGCCTGTGCTGAATTCACTGAATCATCATGATCATATGTCAATTATTTGGCCTTATCGAACGTAAAAATATGTGTATCACTCTATAGTCTTTCGTTTTCAAATGTTTTTAGAGTAAATTTTAATGCAGTTTTTTGATGGATCTTTACTTGAGTCGATTCCTCCACTTACTGTAAATATGACTTTTGATATTTTGTAATCATTTCCTTTAATTTCTCCTAATTTTATATAGGGTCAAAAACCTAATCTTTTTAATTATAAAAATTAAAAATCGTTATAATGAGTTTCGTTAGATATCTAAATCATGTTTGGGATAGTTTTATTGTTTTGTCCAACATTACTAGACCTATTGGTGTTACCACAACAATGAGTAGGTCTCGGTCTGTAGGGTCTTTAGTTCACCCGGAATCCTTCCTATTGATGTTTGTTTCGACGACGACGACGATTCAGTGAAGTCAGCACAGGCTGAGACACGCTGGGGTGTCTGCCGTCGGGTGGTCCGAGGGGGTAGGGACCCTAAGAGGTCCGTTCTTGTGACCTCACCCAACAGTAAAGGAAGAAGTTACGTACTTTCACTTTTCACTTTCACTCCAACGAGTCAACACAGACTGAGAAGTGCTGGGGTACCTGGCGTCGGAGGGTCCGAGGAGACAGGTACCCTAAAAGGTCCGTTCTCATGACCTCACCCCACGGTAGCGGAAGAGGTTGTTTGTTTCGATCACCTCCATTACCTTAAGGTCGACTCGATAAAGCTTAGGATTTTCTACTACGACTCTTTCAGGACATGAGTTATACGGTCGTTTAAACTTTTTGAGTCGTTACCGGTGTCCTGACCTTTTTCAGTCAAAAGTAAGTTTAGGGTTGCTTCTCGTTACGATTTCTTACAAGTTTGATGACGTTTTTAACGTGAGTAAAGTGTACGATCGTTCCATTACGAGTATTAGGAAGTTAGATCCGAAATCGTCATGTACTTGGTTCTTGAAGGTCTACATGTTCGACCTAAATCTTTTCCGTCTCCTTGGTCTGTAGTTAAACGGTTGTAGGTAACCTAGTATCTTTTTCGTTCTCTCAAGGTCTTTTTGTAGATGAAGACGAAGTAACTGATACAATTTCGGAAACACACCTAGTGTCGTTTGACACCTTTAAAAAATTTCTCTACCATTATGGTCTCGTGGAATGGACAGAGGACTCTTTGGACATACGTCCAGTTCTTCGTTGTCAATCTTAGTCCGTATCTTGTTACCTAACCAAGTTTTGACCCCTTCCCCATGTAGTTACGACATATAACAATGGACAATAAGTTGAAGATGTATCTCATATAGTATGTTTTACGGGCCGACCTACTTGACCTTAGTTCTAACGAGCCTCTTTATAGTTGTTAGAGTCTATACGTCTACTATGATGGGATTACCGTCTTTCCCTTCTTCTTGATTTCTCGGAGAACTACTTCTACTTTCTCCTCTCACTTTTTCGATCGAATTTAGAGTTGTAAGTTTTTTTGGTTGTAGTACCTTAGACCAGAATAAAGTACCGTTTATATCCCCCTTTTACCTTTGTCACCGTCTAAAATAAAAGAACCCGAGGTTTCAGTGACCTCTACCACTGACGATGGTACTTTAATTTTCTATGAACGACGAACCTTCTTTTCGATACTGTTTGAATCTGTCGTATAATTTTTCGTCTCTGTAGTGAAACGACTCTTTTCAGACAGATCAGTTTATACACCAAAAAGATCATAAGTCCATGCCTACACTCTCAACCTGGTATTTCTTCCGACTCGAGACAATTTGAGACCACGACCTCTTCAGGGAACCTGACGTTCCTCTAGTTTGGTTACTTAGGATTTCCTTTAGTTGGGACTTATAAGTAACCTTCCTGACTACGACTTCGAGGTTATGAAACCGGTGGACTACGTTTATCGGTTGAGTAACCCTTTCTGGGACTACGAGTCTTTATAACTCTCGTCCTCCTCTTCTCCCACTGTCTCTACTCTACCTACCTAACGTAGTGGTTGAGTTACTTGTACTCAAACTCGTTTGAGGCCCTCCATCACTTCCTGCCCCTTCGGACCGTACGACATCGGGTACCCCACCGTTTCTCAACCTGTACTGGATCACTGATTTGTTGTTGTTAGTTTATGGGTACTCTAAAAAGTATCTTGATCTTGATATTAGGATTTTTAAAGATACCTCGGTGTTTATGGATTTTAAAGGTTTCGTTTGATCTCTTTTCTCGGATGACCTCCATATTGGGAACGTCTGAAATGTGATATGACGTTTCGATATCATTAGTTTTGTCGTACCGTGTTTTTTATGTATGTATACATGTATATGTCCATCCAAATAATGACGTGAGAGGTAAGACACGGTAACTAGATCTCATGTCTTTATTTGGATATGTGGAGACCAGTTAAATAAACCCTGTTTCCTCCGTTCTTATATGTTACCTCTTTTCTGTCAGAGAAATTGTTTACCATAAACCCTTCAACCCGTCGATGTACATGTAGTTACTTTAATTTTGTAAGGGAATACGGTATGTATTTTTATTTGAGTTTTATCGAATTTCTAGATTTACATTCGAAACTGTGACATTTTGAGGATCTATCCTTGTGTCCGTTTTGTAAGTAAAGTGTATTTAACATCATTATTAAAGATTTTAGTAAGAAGGTTTCGTTTTGTTTATGTGTTTACCTTGGATTATTTCGAATGTTAAAAAACGTATCACTTCCTTTAGTTGTTTTTCTGTCGGATGTCTTACTCTTTTTATAAAAGTTGACTACGATGGTTCTTCCCCAATTACAGACTGTATGTCTTTGTCGAGTATGTTCAGTTATGACTTTTTTGTTTCTTGGGTTAGTTCTTCACCCTCTCCTGAATCTGTAAAAAGGTTTCCTCCGTATATCTATCGGTTGTCCGTGTACTTTTCTACACGTTATGACGACTAATACTAACTTTACGTTTATTTTCGGTGTTACTACATAAAGTGTAGTTAGTCTTGCCGATAGTAGTTTTCTATATCTTTGGTATTTACAACCCTTCTCACATCTCTTTTCCCTTGCGAACGTGTGATAACCACCCTTACCTTTTACCACGTCGGTGACACCTTTTGGTTTACACCCAAGGAATTTTTTGATTTTTATCTCGATAGTACCCTAGGTCTATAGGATGTGGACTCATACATAGGCCTCTTTCATTTCGAGAATAAGCTTTTCTATGTGCGAAGGTCTACAAGTCTCTTCGTGATAACTGTTCTCGGTTCTGCGCCTTTGTTGGGTTCCTGGGTAGTTATCTACTGACTGAATCCTTCTATATGTGTACATATGTGTATGTTACCTTATAATGAGTCGGTGCTTTTTACTTTATAATGGTAAACGTAGTTGCACCGATCTGGATCCCCTATAATATAAATCAGTTTGTCTCTCTCTGTTTTTAACATACGATATTGAATGTACACCTTAGATTTTTTAATATGTTTGCTTACCTGTATATTTTGTCTTTGTCAGAGAGTCTGTATCATTTGTTTGAACCAATGGTCTCCACTCTCCCCCACCCCCTCCCTTTTTAATCCCCATACCTTAATTGTCTGGGTTTAATGACATTATTTTATCTATCCGTTGTCACTGAATGAGATATCGTGTCCCCTAATATGGGTTACACAGCACTTCAGCGAGTCAGAACAGGCTGGGAAACGCTGGAGTACCTGACATCAGATGGTCCGAGGAGGGAGGTACCCTAAGAGGTCCGTTCTCATGACTTCACCTAACGGTAAAGGAAGAGGCCCCTTAGAAGGGTTGGGTCCGTAACTTGGGTCCAGAGGACCTAAGGTCCGTCTGCGAAATTGGAGACTCGGTGTTCCCTTCGGGGTTGAATATTACCTTATCTTAAACTTTTTTTTTACAATTAGTTACTTTCGGTTACTGTTTTGTTTTATATAAAATACCATTTTCCTCCCTGAACTCCTAGTACCTCTTAATCTTTCCTCCTTATCAACCCCTCTTTCAGTACCCTTTCCGACTGCAAACCCTTTGTTCACTTTCTGACAGATGTGATACTTGTCAGACCGACGGATCCCTTTCCTCCCCTCCCTCTTCCGTCCCACACCAACAGTAAATCTTTCGGGTAGTGGATACCCCACAAATCAATTGTGTTACACCCTCTGGGTCCAAGCTAGGGACCCAGTCCTTCTAGGGGACCTCTCCCTTTACCGTTGGGTGAGGTCATAAGAGCGGACCTCTTAGGGTACCTGCCTCTCGAACCACCCGATGTCACGTACCCAGCGTTTCTCAACCTGTTCTAACTCGCTGAAGTGAAGTGAAAGTGAAATGGACGGGGTTCGGTACTTTTACTCCTAGCAACCTGTAAGGTACGTCCCAACACTCTTAGTGTACTCTCTCACGAATACTATGTTGTCGACTTAATAAAAATTGTCAATCATTCACGACCAATAATACGATTCGGAGTATCCGTAATACAGTGAGTCAGGAGTGTTGGATCACTCCATCCACAGTAATAAAAGGGGTAAAAGTTCACTCTCTTACCAGTCTGTAGACTGTATGTCACCTCCTGTCTCTGTGTTTCACCTCCTCGACCCTAAGATTGGGGTCCCCAGCCCAAGGGGACACCGGACATGAGAATTACATCACAATAGAGAGTATCTGTGAATTCAGTATCCCAGTTATAAAGATCAAGGACCATCGAATCAAAAACCAGTGTTCACACGTGTAAAGAGAAATTTTAAGAGGTGAAATAGACTAAGGGACTATGTGGAGTCAAGTCAAGTCAGCGAGTCAGTACAGGTTGAGAAACACTGGGGTACTTAACGTCGTGCGGTCCGGAGGGACAGGTAGTGGTTGAGGGCCTTAAGTGAGTCTGAGTGCAGGTAGCTCAGCCACTACGGTAGGTCGGTAGAGTGGGAGACAGCAGGGGAAGAGGAGGACGGGAGTTAGGGAGGGTCGGAGTCTCAGAAAAGGTCACTCAGTTGAGAAGCGTAGTCCACCGGTTTCATGACCTCAAAGTCGAAATCGCAGTAAGGAAGGTTTCTTTAGGGTCCCGACTAGAGGAAGTCTTACCTGACCAACCTAGAGGAACTTCCGGTTCCCTGAGAGTTAAGAAGAGGTCGTAGTGTCAAGTTTTCGTAGTTAAGAAGTCACGAGTCGAAAGAAGTGTCCGGTTGAGAGTGTAGGTATGTACTGGTGACCTTTTTGGTATCGGAACTGATCTACCTGGAAACAACCGTTTCATTACAAAGACGAAAAATTATACGATAGATCCAACCAGTATTGAAAGGAAGGTTCCTCATTCGCAGAAAATTAAAGTACCGACGTTAGTTGTAGACGTCACTAAAACCTCGGGGGGTTTTATTTCAGACTGTGACAAAGGTGACAAACGGGTAGATAAAGCGTACTTCACTACCCTGGTCTACGGTACTAGAAGCAAAAGACTTACAACTCGAAATTCGGTTGAAAAAGTGAGAGGAGGTAGTGAAAGTAGTTCTCCGAGAAATCAAGGAGAAGTGAAAGACGGTGTTCCCACCATAGTAGACGTATAGACTCCAATAACTATAAAGAGGACCGTTAGAACTAAGGTCGAACACGAAGAAGGTCGGGTCTCAAAGAGTATTACAGGAGACGTATGTTCAATTTATTCGCGCCACTGTTATATGTCGGAACTGCATGAGGAAAAGGATAAACCTTGGTCAGACAACAAAGTATATGGATCATAAGTCATTAAGAATTAAGGTCAACTCGATAAAGTTTAGGACTTTCTACTACGATACTTTCACGACGTAATTTATACGGTCGTTTAAACCTTTTGAGTCGTCACCGGTGTCCTAACCTTTTCCAGTCAAAAGTAAGGTTAGGGTTTCTTTCCGTTACGGTTTCTTACGAGTTTATGGCGTGTTGACGTGCGTAGAGTGTGCGATCATTTCATTACGAATTTTAAGAGGTTCGGTCCGAAGTCGGTATGAACTTGACACTTGAAGGTCTACAAGTTCGACCAAAATCTTTTCCGTCTCCTTGATCTCTATTTTAACGGTCGTAGACTGTGTAGTAACTTTTTCGTTCTCTCAAGGTCTTTTTGTAGATAAAGACGAAGTAACTGATACGGTTTCGGAAACTGACACACCTAGGGTCATTTGACACCTTTTAAGACTTTCTCTACCCTTATGGTCTGGCGGACTGGACGGAGAACTCTTTGGACATACGTCCAGTCCTTCGTTGTCAATCTTGACCTGTACCTTGTTGTCTGACCAAGGTTTATCCTTTTCCTCATGCAGTTCCGACATATAACAGTGGGACGAACAAATTGAATATACGTCTCATGTAGTATTCTTTACGACCCGACCTCCTTCGTGTTCGACCTTAGTTCTAACGGCCCTGTTTATAGTTATTGGAGTCTATACGTCTACTGTGGTGGGAATACCGTCTTTCACTTCTTTTCGATTTCTCGGAGAACTACTTTCAGTTGCTCCTCTCACCTTTTCGACCGAATTTCGAGTTGTAGGTCTTTTGATTCCAGTACCGTAGGTCAGGGTAGTGAAGTACCGTCTGTCACGGACTGCAATAAAAAGACCCGGGGTTTTAGTGACGTCTACCACTAACGTCGGTACTTTAATTTTCTGTGAATGAGGAACCTTCTTTTCAATACTGGTTGGATCTATCGTATAATTTTTCGTCTTTGTAATGAAACGGTTGTTTCCAGGTAGATCAGTTTCGATACCAAAAAGGTCACCAGTACATACCTATACTCTCAACCTGATATTTCTTTCGACTCGTGACTTCTTAACTACGAAAACTTGACACCACAACCTCTTCTGAGAACTCTCAGGAAACCTGACGTTCCTCTAGGTTGGTCAGGTAGGATTTCCTCTAGTCAGGACTTATAAGTAACCTTCCTGACTACGATTTCGACTTTGAGGTTATCAAACCGGTGGACTACGCTTCTCGACTGAGTAAACTTTTCTGACACTAAGACCCTTTCTAACTCCCGTCCTCCTCTTCCCCTACTGTCTCCTACTCTACCGACCTACCGTAGTAGCTGAGCTACCTGTACCCAAACCCACTTGAGGCCCTCAACCACTACCTGTCCTTCCGGACCACACGACGTCAAGTACCCAGCGTTTCTCAGCCTGTACTGACTCGCTGACTTGACTACTTCAAAAAAAAAAAAAAGGGGGTCGAAGGTTGGATACTCAATTATATTCTTATTCAAAAGATAATGAAAGAAATTTTCAATGGAATGGACGAAAACGAAGATGTCCTTTTTGAATAGTAAACGGAACTCGATTGTGATCTGAACATAGTCAAAAGGTACTTCGAGACGAAACCCTCAAAAGGTCTGTATATATGACTTTAGTTAGTGTCATTCAAGATATACGTCCAACGAAAACGTTGATAACGAAACATTTAAGAAGTCATAAGTATGATTTAAAAAATATTGATAATTGTAAAAGAAGTCGGTCTTCTTCAACGAGGATTAAAAACTCAGGAGTGGTCTCTAGGTTTCTTAATTTTATAAACTAGTGAAAACAGTGATCCAAACAAAAAACAAGACTATTGACGTATGTGTAGTAGTAAAGAGTAGAGAGAGTTCTACGATCTAAATACTAAATTTACACTAGTATCCACCGAACTTACCTACGTATCAGAAAATCTTTCAACTTAAACTAAAACTTGTACAGAAATAGTATACCTCTTAACGGTTCTTATTTTGTGAATACGGTACGGTTCTTTAGTCGGAGTTATTAAATCTATTTTTATAAACGGTGTCGTAAGGAAATGTAAGAAAGTCGAAGAAGGACGACTGGTGGTAAAAATTCGACTTTGACGAGGGAAAACGGACGGATAGGTACGTCTAGTCTTTATGACCCGACAAGTCTTTCAGTGGCGAAATGACTTCTACCGGAGAAGTTGGGTCGTGGGGTCACAGGAACATTAATCTGACACAATCTTCTATTCTTTGTTGTCTATTAGAGTCACTTCACCAAAGGGGTAAGGACGTAAATGTGGGGAATATCTGTGGAGATCTTAGAATAATGTCAACACAACTATTAAATATTTGGTTCTCCGAATTTTTAAAACAAACAAGGAGAACTGACTCTTCGGGACACCCTTTCTCAGGTACAAAATACACTGAAGCTTAAAGATCACGTAAAGGGTCAAGGACCGTTTACTGAATAACAGTGTTATGAACGATTTGTTTACTTACCTGTACTAAGTCTCAACAACTTTATTTTTAAGACAAGACGTGTTTCGTAACTGCACCAGAAAACCGTTGTAGTCAGAGTCTCCTGTGTAAAGGGAAAATTGGTGTCTACGTATTTATGTCACACAACTGGTGTAGGACCCCTATTTAAGATGTCAAACTAACGAAATTAGTATGAAGACCCAGTTATAGGCCGTAGCTCATTTCGGGGTCTCCTTAAGGACTCGGGAATTTTTATGGAGTAGTTGACTTGAGGTGTGTACCTTCTTCTAGTTAAAATTTACGTGACGTCACAAAACCCGAAATCCGCCACAAAGAAGAGATTATTTTATTAAAGGAACTGGAAAAAAAAAAAAAAAAGGGAAAAAAGGCAGGAACCAATAGAAGTAAACAAATATAAAATAGAAATGAACATAGATAAGTATAACGTTTGGTGAGGCTCAAGAAACCCTTTACTCCAGTCGATACTGATTTATGTATTTTCCTGTGACGATACGGTATCCATCCACTGAACCTAAGTTTAGTCTCTGAAACCTCCCTCTGTCTACCTTTAAAAGAGAGAAGGTAACCAAGTAAAGTACTAGAATTCGTCCAGTGAATTAAGTGTAACCCAAAAACAAAGACAATCAACTACGTCTGTCAACTCTTAGTATGGAAGTATTTGTCACTGACCTTCCGGAAAAAAAAAAAAAAAAAAAAATTTCTTGTACTGAATCAGTATCGTGATCTTTTTTGGTCAGTACGGAGGAGTCGTCAAGAAAGGTCTGGGGTCTCATGGCGTTCACAAGACAATAAGTACAGGAATCCCTACCCTACGGAGTACTCCTATAAGAACGATGAAGAACCGTTTAGTTAATTATTTCCGTGTCCGACGTATAGACCACGTATAACCCTTATGTCCTCTTTGTATTTTTGTGTCAAAAATGGGAATATCCTGAAATCCACTTGTTCCTTGTTTCGAACTGTGTACCATGTACTGTCCTCATCTTTATCAGGACGTGAACGTTAGTTTTCTCAACCCAAAGACCGATCCGGTACCCTAGGACTCGAAGATGGATTAAAAAGTCTGAATTAAGGGAACGAACAGTTTATTTCGACTGACGTCTCGATATCAGTCCTAATTTATTCTCTTACTTGTTTCTTCAAATGTCGAACGTCTCATTGTATAGTCATCATGTACAATATTATTTCCTTATTATCACAAATATAAACTGTATTTTACTACGTAAACTTTCTTGAAAGCTCCGTACGTCTAAGGATACAGGAATGATCGATCCACCAAACCCCGTTCTATGAATTGTAAAGACTCGAAGTGAAAGAGTTAGACATGTTGAAACACCTCGAGGACCCTTATAAACACCGTTACATGTCTTTCGTTTTTCGTCTTAACGACCGCGTATCATATGTGACTTCTTTACCTTCAAAGGTAAAGTGCTACTGATGTCGTATTGTTATCTTTAGTGTACATTGAACCACGACTCAGTAAATGGATGTCGGACATCCGTCACATCCTCAAGTCTCTTCTCCATACGGTTGACGGAAAACCCAGAACAATTTTTACAAAGTACCTCCTCCCCACTAAACTCTAACCGGACTTTTCTCCTCGTTCGAAACGAATCCACCTTATTTGTCATCATAAATGAACCTAATTGGAAGACCCTTTTTTACAATCAGTTCTAAACATAAGAACAATCTGTTAACTATCGTAGAACGTACCCTCGAACCTTCAATAAATATATAAGGGGTCAGGGAGACTTAAGGATCTTCTCTCCCTTGTGTAACAAAAGTGGAAATATCAGGATATTCATGACCGAGATTTAGGACCCGAGAGTTAGGACATGTACAGTGGACCTCTCGAAAATTTTTATGGGCACAATCCCGGAGTACGGGATTGATTGGTCCGGGTGATTTATGTTCAGAGTCCCATACTGAGGATCCACAATGACCACAAGAAAGTTTCGGGTGGTCCGTAAATACTGTACGTAGGTCAAACTCTTGGTAACGAAAGTTCGTAGTCGATGTGTACTCCTCTACACACAAGTCAACAACGTTACCAACATACCTTACCTTATACGGTCTTTTGTGGGACCTGACCCTAATCCTCAATGTCCAAGATCGACGTCGAGACAGGATTGACGACCAGCTCAAGAAACCTTAGGGACCCGAAACACAAGAGTAGACGTTTTGTCCCTCTCACGTAAGAAACAGAGGAGTTCGGGATTATCTTGATACTACATCGGTTTGTTCGTAACAAATCGACTTCTTCCCTCCAAAACTACCTCCTTGGTACCCCAGAGGAGAGTGAAAGGTACATTTAAGTGTAGAGGGAGGGGTACGGTCGGAGTAGGTTTCCACGTGGTCTCCTCGAGTGGTTCCTGTAAACCTCTACCAAAGGAAGAAGAGAGCTTTTTACGACTGTAACAGTTAGACCCAAACAAAAGAAGGATTACTTCCTTTACATGGGGGGAAATAACCTTTACGGAAGACCTTCCTCCGTCCGGGAGACGGACGTGAGATCGTCGACTCTCACCCCGACGACCGACGTGGACTGAACAGGGGTGTCGACTCTGACTGTGTCGAGGTTTACGAAAGGTACGGATTTGCAAACACTTCAAAGGACACCTGGGTCACGTCGAACCCGGGGTCAACGACAATGACCGGTTCTATTGAACTTGGTGTACGGACCTCCCCTTAGTTCCTCTCATACCAAGGGGGTATCCGTTCTTCATTTATTCACCGAGGAAGAGTAGAAGTAACACCTGTGGGAGGGTGCCTGGTCCGTAACGAGTTCGGACAGTTTATCATTAGTGTCTAAAGTCAGGAATTTTAGTAAAACGTGAACTTGATCCGTGGACTTTTCCGTCGATAGGTAAAAGTGAGGAATTATTTCTTGTTTCCTCTGACCCTGAATCTCCCTTTCATCATGTGTACACCACCACCACCAGACCCCGTCCCCAGGAGTAAACCGTAGAGTAAACCGTACTCAAATCTCGGTCTCGACTTCGGGTCTACCCCAGATACGGGACCAGGAACTCGAGAAAGGACCCACGACTTTACTCAAAGTCTCTTGGTACGACCGACCTCGACCCTCGGTCTGAGTGAGTGGATAAACACTCCCAAAACTCCTCCCTGTAAACCGGACAACATCCACCACCGTCGTCAGTAAGACTCCTATCGTCCAGGATTTCCCTGTCTTAGTCATCGGGACCGCAGAGAGTTCTTGTCTGGGATTGACACAACGGGAAGATCATTAAACATTTATAAAGGACAATCTCTGGGTTAAACTCGAAGTCGAGACGTACTACGACCCCTTACACGAGTCCGAGACCTTGGTCTTATTTAAGTGCAGGAAAGATCAATTAACGAAGATATAGAGTAGGACCAGTAAATTCTTGGAATCTTGAAGTCGAAGGAGTAGACGTTTTACCCTCCTTACCATTGGTGATGTTCCTGAAGATGTTCCTAACGACACGATACGAATCAACGAGTCAGTACAGGTTGACACACACTGGGATATCTGACATCGGGTGGTCCGAGGAGACAAGTACCCCTAAGAGGTCCGTTCGTGTGACCTCACTCAACGATAAGGGAGGAGGTCCCCTAGAAGGGTTGGGTCCCTAGACTGGTCCGTCTAACCGGACGTCCGTCTGAGAAATGGCAGACTCGGTGGTGAACATATAAATTCATCGACTTACCCGAGACTTCTGTCCGACGGACTCAAGTTTCAGGAGAGGTGGTATAAGGTCGAGACACTCGTTCAATTAGTGAGAAAGGGACGAAACCAAAAGAATGGACATTTTACCACTACCATTATTATCTTACATGGAGTATCCTAACACGATTCCTAATTTTCTCAATTATGAAGACTTCAAGAACCTTATCACCGACCATGTCTCATTCGTGAGTTATTGTCCTTCTCCTTGTAAATGACACGTAACGTCGGGAGGTGTGTCACCGACCGTATGGTCTGTACGGGTTCCCGACGACCAATAATACTGATGGTCCAGACAATAGGTAAGTCGACCCCCTTTCCTATAGACGTGAGTGGAGAGTAAAGGAGGGACAACTGGAGGACTATACTAAGTCTACACTCAGGGGATTCCACAGTAGGACCGGGACTCCTTTCTCGGTTCACTTGTCTCGTCTCCGTAGTCCGATCGTCGGGTGCGGGTACCCTTCGGGTCCGAGTCCTAGTTGGCTAGAAAGGTGTCCTTCTCCTCTTTGGTGTCGTCGGGAGTGAAAGGGACCCGAGAGTGACTCAGTACGAGTCAACAAGAACCCAGAGCACGATACCTCTTTCCATAAAAAGTCTTACACACGGATCTCGGGGTCCTAGACACGAGTCTGGTCGCACGAGACTACCCGGACTGACCCCGTACCCTCTCTTCTCCCAAGGCCGAAGATCCCCAGGAGGTTCGGTGACGCCGTTGATGTCTTCTCCGGTTCATGGACGGAGTGTCTTTTTTCAGGAGAAGACTCTGTGTGGCCCTTCTCTTTCTTCAGAGACGAGTCAAGAAATCGTATTAACGACAAAAAGGAGATTTCAATCGGGTACGAAACAAAGGTGTCTTTTTACTGACATTGCGTGTAAGTAAATAAGATATTTACGACCTCCTGGGTAGCACACAGTCCGTGTCATGATCCCTTATGGGAGTTTCTCCTAAAGTATTTTAGGACAATGATGACATATTATAAAAGTCAGACATTATCTTCCGATACTGTTTGTATCTGTTATATAATTTTTCCTTTCTGTGGTGAAACGACTGTTTACAGTTTATCAGTTTCGACACCAGAAAGGTCATCAGTCCATCTACACTCTCAACCTGACATTTCTTCCGACTTACGGCTTCTTAGTTACGAAAACTTAACACGACGACCTCTTCTGAACCTCTCAGGAAACCTGACGTTCCTCTAGTTTGGTCAGTTAAGATTTCCTTTAGTTGGGAATTATACGTAAGCTTCCTGACTTCGACTTCGAGGTTATGAAACCGGCGGACTACGTTTCTCGGCTGAGTAACCTTTTCTGGGACTACGAGCCTTCCTAACTCCCGTTTTTCTCTTCTCCCGCCGTCTCCTACCCTACCAACCTATCGTAGTGGTTAAGTGACCTGTACTTGAACCCGTTTGAGATCCTCTATCACACCCTGTCCCTCCGGACCGCACGACGGTAGGTACCCCAACGTTTCTCAGACTGTACTGAATCACTAACTTATTGTCATCGACGACGACGAAGATTCAGCGAAGTCAGCACAGGCTGAGACACGTTGGGGGATCTGCCGTCGGATGGTCCGATGGGGCAGGGACCCTAAGAGGTCCGTTCTTGTGACCTCACCCAACGGTAACGGAAGAGGTTACGTACTTTCACTTTTCACTTTCACTTCAGCGAGTCAGCAGAGGTTGAGTCGCTGAGGTACCTGACGTCGGATGGTCCGAGGAGGTCGGTACCCTAAAAGGTCCGTTCTCATGACCTCACCCCACGGTAACGGAAGAGACTTTGTTGTCATCTTCATTCAAGTTTTAGATTACCCCCGTTTCACCCGTCTTTCGAGTGTGTTCCGAAATGTCTTCTTTACTGTAACCCGGAAATTTTATCATCGGTAACTTTTGTTAAAAAAAAAACATATATCTGGTAAAATTTCAGAGATGACTTAAACAATGTTATAACGAAGACAAAATACAAAACCAAAAAACCGGTGTTCCGTACACCCTAGAATCGAGGGGTTGGTCCCTAGTTTAGGGGTGACGGACGTAATCGTCCTCTTTAGAATTGGTGACCCGACGGTCCCTTCAGGGTCACCACCGGTAAAAACTAGTGACTTTTAGACGTATATGGATTTTTAAGGTACACCAAAGGGGGGGAGGGGGGTGGGGGCGAGTTCTCATTCCGTGAGAACCTTAAACGACAAATTCAAAAACAAAGTACCTACTAACCCGAACTCGGATATTAGGATATCCGTCCTGGTGAGTTCTGACAACCCCACCGGGTTCGTGAGTCCTCACTCAAGTTCTCCATCTAGGGTTGTGTGTATTCTCGTTCGTCTTAATTACTCATTCCGAATGTGAGTGTCCGAGTACGTGACAGAGAAGATGGGTATACTGGACAGGAATGTCCTTCAGACGTCCCCGGTAAGTATGTTCGTCCGACGTAGAGTTTCAGTCCCCCATTTTCTCTCTCTCTGTCTTAGGGGTTTGCACCGAAGTTCTGTGGAACTCAGGTATTCGATATATTAAGGAGGGTACCTTTAAAGATAGGAGTATCACCCACTCCTAGAGGATCTACTACTTACTCGGGAGGGATTTGACAAGTTGTCCACAGACGACGACGACGATTGACCGAAGTCAGTACAGGTTAAGACACGTTGGGGTATCTGCCGTCAGGTGGTCCGAGGGGGTGGGGACCCTAAGAGGTCCGTTCTTGTGACCTCACCCAACGGTAAAGGAAGAGGTTACGTACTTTGACTTTGTACTTTCACTTCAGAGAGTCAGTACAGACTGAAGTGTTGGGAGACCTGACGTCGGATGGTCCGAGGAGACAGGTACCCTAAAAGGTCCGTTTTCATGACCTTACCCCACGGTAACGGAAGAGGCAGTTGTCCACAGATGACTGGTAGTTGAACACGGACCGTATACTCAGTGTGTACACAGACGGTAGGAGATAGTAAAGATTTATTTTACTCACCTTGATAAGGTCATAGTGATTTGTCGTCGTAAAGGATCTTCATAGAAACCAAGAAGGGAACGGTAGAATTTAGTCAAAATGTCTCGGAACAGAGATAAAGATAAAAACCTCTAGTTAAGGAGGGAAGAATACTAGGTCTGACATGGTATCTGTAAAAACTTTCCTGACTATGAGTGACCGATCAGTCTCTCCGAACTTTCACCCGAAACTCGTTTGGTTCTGTTTCTCCCTAAATGAGTAGTAAGTAGAGGGGAAATAGGAGATCCCAATAAATTAAAACTCAAGAGATGACCGCAAAATCCCCGAACAAAATAATAAAATACACGTGGTACAGTGACACTAAGTCTCTGAACAAAAAGGTACTACTCGGGGGTTGATCTTGTGTATGACAAACACCAGTACCCGGTAACAGAAAAGTAAAAAAGTACCAGAACTAAAGAGAGTTCTCACGGTAGTTTCGTTCGAGGTTTTTTGTTGAGGGATTTTATCCTGATTTTGTATAAACTCTAGACGACCCAACATTCCGGTGGTTTTCTTACATCAACATCGAGTCTCTGAAAGACCTATAAGAACTTTACTGGTAAAAGGTTTCAACCGGATCTTATTCTATCTTAGTTCAGACTGGGAGTAGATGGAGAAGTGAGTAGAGTATAGTGTAAGAAATAAAAAGTTATAGTTCTAAGTGATTGAGAGAAGTTCATGAAGTTTCTGATGAAACGTGTAAGACAAGGGACACAGATCTTACGAAAGGAGGAGGGAGGTAGGGGTTTGGGGACGAGTGAAAACGATTCAATTATGGGTGAGTGGAAACTTTTGAAGTGAGTCGATAGTGAAAAAGACTCGTAGAGGGGACTAAGGGAATTTGATCTATTTTTGGTCATAAAGGTTGGAAGAACGTCGTGGAAATGGAGAGGAAGTCCCTTGAATTACAGATTGTGTAAACGATACATTAAATGGTTACGTTTATAGCCGGAGGGAGAGATCTACCATTAGAGGTACTCCGAACACATATAAAAATGAATGGTCAAGTAAGAGTTGTGGATGGTTTCTTATCCATAAGTTATTGGGAAAATTCATTTACTATACTTTACTTATAAATGTAAATTTAGTTATGTGTTAATAAATGATAATGAATAGACGATACCTTCTTACACTACTCCGGGTAACTACTATTCTTTTCTTTTACGATACTCGATAATTCCACGTTACCTTTTTTGTTAAAACTTACCACCGTCTTATCGGATACCTTACCCAGTTCTTTTATACCTTTAACTTACTTTAATATTTCGTTCGTTCCTGAAGGGACCACCAGGTCACCAATTGTCAGGTGGGACGTTACGTCTCCTACGGTCAAGTTAGGGACCAGTCCCTTGATTCTAGAGTATTCACGGGTATACGGTACCTCGTTAATTCGGACATCCGGTGTCGGGGACTCGACTCACGGTGTTGATCTCTCAAGTACGTGACGTCATGTTCTAGGGGGTACTGTGTTACTTCTAGAACACAGGATATCGATTCTGGGGTACGTCGGTTTATTTGCAAATAAATTTTTATATTTCCTTCACGTGTCTAACGGCATTCGAAGTAAATACTCCCACTTTCCTACGTCCACCTTGGTCACTCTACTTGACTACACAACGTTCCAATTGAAACACCGTGTCAACTCATTCTTAAACACGTAATCAATAGATAACGACACATTGTTTAATAGGGGTCTGAATCACCGAATTTGTTATGAATGATAGAATATAATTATTAAAGGGACCCTGACTGAATCAACCCAGGAGGTAAGACCCAGAGGGTGTTCCTACCCTAATCAAAATGGACTTCCGAATAAACCTCTTATAGATGAAGGTTCGAGTGGGTATAGTAACAACTGTTCTAAATCAAGGAACACTTGATTTAGACAATATGACTCTGGGAACCAAGAGGTCACCGGTCACCAGTCTCCTTAGGAAACTAAGAAACGGACACATAAAGAAGTTTCTCATCAAGTGTTGTACCGTCGACCGAAGTGGTCTCACTTCTCCACTCTCCCATTTACTTCCATGTTCACTCCCTCACTCTCCTTCTGTCTTTAATGTCCGAAAACATTACATTAGAACCTTCCCTGTAAGTAGTAAAAACGGTATAAGATACTCAATCTTCGTTCAGGAGTCTAAGTCTAGTATGAACTCCCTTAATGTGTCTTTCACTTCTAGTAACCTTTCTCCTCACCACAAAGGTTATGACGGATGGTGTTGGATGTCAACGATAACGATCGATCTTGACCTTTCTTCTTGTTCTGGTAATACAAACATAGACTCCCAATACTTAACACAAGGTCCATCAAACGTCCATATTTTCTACTGCACTTGATCCTGTCGTACCGAGTGCGAGAACACGTAACATCTTTAAGTTCACCTTCCTCTTCACCATCCGATTTGTAATGAAAGACAAACTGAGACAGAATCCTTCACGGAGACTCTGTCTCCCTTGTTTACCACCTTTGTCTATGCCTCTTCTTTTGGTCCTAAAGTTCTATCCACATGATTAGTTTAAGTACGAGACTCTGGTCCCTATTCGTAAATCTTGTTTCAGGGAACAAGGGTCAGGAGTGAACTAAGACGGTGTGAGGTTGGAGATACCAGGAAAGGAACAGTGAAAACTTTCAGTTCTCTTTACATTTAGTGTAACCCTGAAACAGTAATTTCTGAATTGTAAATAAAATAATTGAGAGATAAGTTGTACTCGACTAATGTTTGTCTTCTGACATTGATTTCCCCAGTTCTGACTTATCCTGGTAGAGGTTGTCTCTCGTCTTCCGAGAACCTTCGTGACGACAAAGTTACTGTTAGAAAAGATGGAACTAATAAAAGAACGACACCTTTTCTTGATGTACATATTTAGAGAGAAAGGACCGTAGAACATCGAAGGGTCCCAATAGTCTCGACCTAAAGTAAGTTTACTTTGACACACATGACGTCGTACGTCCTCTCTTGACATTCGGTCGTAGTTTCCTCCCTAAGTCTTACCGATGTCCTTTTGACACGAAAGAGGTCAACAGACGGTCTATTATATGACCGAGACAGGTCTCCTGTACCTAATTTGAGACCTTCGACTCGAACCTCTACCCTTCGATGTAAGAGTGAAACCGCTACTCAACCATCGGACGTCCAAAACTCTTCACATCATTCTGGTTTAAATACCAAGTGAGACGTTTATCACCTCCTAACTGATCGAGTTTCTCTTTGGTCAGACCTCCTCGTACCGAGAATCAAAGACTCGGACTTTGTTAAGGTAAACATCAAAAATGTCCTTAACTTTGTATCCTGTACTTGTGGTCAGGGGTAGTATCTCGTCTGGACACCCAGAGAGCATTATTATGTGTGGTTTTGGTAGCCAAGAAATCCATGGGACTTAAGTAAATCTAGAATCGGTTAGTTAAAGGAATGACATTAGGAACCCCGAAATTGTATAATCCCACAGTATATACTCCTATCACCGACGACGACGATTCAGTGAAGTCAGCACAGGTTGAGACACACTGGGGTATCTGTCGTCAGGTGGTCCGAGGGGGCAGGGACCCTAAGAGGTCCGTTCTTGTGACCTCACCCAACGGTAAAGTACGTCCTTTCACTTTTCACTTTCACTTCAGCGAGTCAGCACAGGTTGAGACACGCTGGGGTACCTGACATCGGGTGGTCTGAGGAGGTAGGTACCCTAAAAGGTCCGTTCTAATGACCTCACCCCACGGTAACGGAAGAGGCCCCCCATCCCCGATCCTTGTGTTAAAGACTGGTATATGAGTGTTAGAGCCGGTTTCGACTCGTACTCCTCACCTCTTCTTAACGTTTAATACTTGAGAAAATCGTGAAAAAAGTTAATATCTTTATACTCGTTTCGTTAAGACTTTAATAAAATCTACGTAATATCCTAACTCGTTTACCCAATTACAACTACTTTCAGTCTTAAGGATGACACCTTCTTCCCTGTACGTTTATATCTTACTCTCTTCCGTTCTTTCTTGAGGTCACCATACCTGACTCTGACCTCCTTAGTCACACTTGGTTACAAAAGAATATTAACACAGATACGTACATTATACGTGTTCGTTTGTATGTTCATAGTCAGTGATACATAACACATATATACATACAAACACATCCATATACAGATACATGTCCATATAAATGTACATTGACAAGGGACCGAGACGGATAACTTTACCGGTTCTTGGTTTCTGGGTGAATCATCGTTACTAGTATGGATTTTGGGTCTGGGACCAGAGATTATGGTAATAGATGATTTTCCTTGGTTCCGAGAAGCCTATTTATCGATTGAGGTCCCTACCCCGTCACATCCATTTTACACTCGGACCTTGTAGAACAATAAGAATTTTCATTCTTTCGTAATTTTTTTTTACCCTAGTGCAGTGTTCCTGGTTCCATCATTGACTTTTCCCAAGATTGACCGGTTTACACCCTATTAAACTCGTAGTTTTATGAACAAACTATTACTTGAATTTTTTTTTTAATTTTCGGTACGTAGGTATGATCATTATGTACTTATTTATTTACTCTCTCGTAGCTCCCGGGTACGAATGGTTTTTTATGACTCTCGGTGGAATATTTACACCTCTCCCTTACCCTTGACCTTTTAATTGTAAAACTTAGTAGTATCATTTCTCACGTAGTCCTTTCTTTGTAGTTATTGATTATTCATACACCTTTTCTAAACTACTGCTCTTCTTGTAAACGTATCAGAATTTGGTAGGTGTCGTCTCAATAAAGTTTAAGATTTTCTACTACGACAATTTCACGACGTAAGTTATACGGTCGTTTAAACCTTTTGAATCGTCACCGGTATGTTGACCTTTTTTTTAGTTAAAAGGAAGGTTAGTATTTCTTCCCGTTACGGTTTCTTACAAGTCTGATGGTGTGTTAACGTGAGTAAAGTGTACGATCGTTCTATTACGAGTTTTAGGAAGTTCGATCCAAAGTTGTCATACACTTGGTTCTTGAAGGTCTACATGTTCGACCTAAATCTTTTCCGTCTCCTTGGTCTCTAGTTTAAAGGTTGTGGGTAACTTAGTATCTTTTTCGTTCCCTTAAGGTCTTTTTGTTGATGAAGACGAAGTAACTGACACGATTTCGGAAACTGAGACACCTAGTGTTCTTTGACACCTTTTAACTTCTCTACCCTTATGGTCTGGTGGAATGGACGGAGGACTCTTTGGACATACGAACAGTTCTTCGTTGTCAACGTTAGTCTGTACCTTGTCGTCTGACCAAGGTTTAACCCTTTCCTCACATAGTTCCGACGTATAACAGTGGGACGAATAAATTGAATATACGTCTCATGTAGTACACTTTACTACCCGACCTACTGAGTATTCGACCTCAGTTCTAACGGTCCTCTTTATAGTCATTGAAGTCTATACGTCTACTGTGGTGGGAATACCGTCTTTCGCTTCTCCTTCATTTCTGGAACTACTTCCACTTTATCTCCCACTTTTTCGATCAAATTTGAATTATAAGTTTTTTATTCTAGTACCGTAGGTCAGGGTAGTGAAGTACCGTTTATCTACTCCTTTCATACCTTTGTCACTGTCTGATAAAAGAACCCGAGGTTTTAGTGACTCGTCACTGACGTCGGTACTGTAATTTTCTACGAACGAGGAACCTTCCTTTCGATACTGTTTAGATCTGTCATATAATTTTTCGTCTCTGTAGTGAAACGGTTGTTTCCAGGTATATCAGTTTCGATACGAAAATAGGTCATCAGTACATACCTACACCCTCAACCTGGTATTTCTTCCGACTCGCGACTTCTTAACTACGAAAGTTTGATACCACGACCTTTTCTCAGATCTCTCAGGGAACCTGTCGTTTCTCTAGTTTGGTCAGTTAAGATTTCCTTTAGTTGGGAATTATTAGTAAGTTTCCTGATTTCGACTTCGAGGTTAAGAAACCAGTGTACTACACTTATCGACTGAGTAACCTTTTCTGGGACTACGACCCTTTCTGACTCCCGTCCTCCTCTTCCCCCACCGTCCCCTACCCTACCAACCTACCGTAGTAGTTGAGTTACCTGTACTCAGACTCGTTCGTGACACTCTATCGCTTCCTGTCCCTTCGGACCGGACGACGTCAGGTACCCTAACGTTTCTCAACCTGTCCTGACTTGTTGTTGTTGTTGTCTTCATAGGTGTCTAACGGATAGTCAACACTCCCTCTCTTTTGTCATTAACGTATCACCTCTTGGACTTGTTGAACGGTCTCATTAGTTTCAGTTGTACTGACGACTCTATCTACCTGTATCATACCGAGATACTCTATAGAACTCCTCCTATGTAGTGGTAGATCCGTCACAAGACCGACTCTTATATACTGGACTCGGATTGGTATTCCTTTGTAATTTTTTTTTTTGAGTTTTACTCCTTGTAAGATGATTGTTGTTTTTTTCCTCTCCCTGATATAAGGATTTTTTACTGTTTCTTTCGGACACCTTTACAGAGTATAATTTCTTCCATAGAGTAAGGAACACCCAACGACATTGTTTTCACGGTATTTGACCCTGAAAAGGAGTCTCAAGACCTCCAACTCCACGGTCGTCTCAGTCACAGACCACGCTCGAGTGAAGGACCAAGTGAAGGACAACAGGTAACACAGGAGTATACATACAGTTCGTAACATAGTTTGATGTATAATTTTCATAGACGTTCTAAGAGTGTTACTGTGTAAAATGTATATTCTTTTTGGTCCGAACATCTATAATCTTTCTGAACGGGTCATAGTATTCATTATTTACCTCCTTCGTACTAAATTGTTTTTAATACGAAAGGATACAGTACAGTTTTGGGTTTTATTATCAAAGACTTATTTTCGTGGGGGTTCTACAAAAAAAAAAAGGAACGGAAAGAAGGATTCCCTACGTTATTTTACGGTTCCTATGATAATTTAAAGGTACCAGTACCATTATTTTCATGTTGGATTCGTACTAAAATTAACACAGAGAACCCAAATGTTTGACACCAGGTGGTTGGCGAATGTCAGACATCCACCTTAAAGGATTGAGAGGGGTCTTCCACTATTAACATGTCGTCTCTCTAGGGACTTCGGTTTCCCGATCCAAGGTAGGGACTGAGACGTCAAGTTTCCGACATTTTACCATGGAGTGTCCCAAAGACGGTTCCAACTTACCCTATTGTATAAATATTCGTGTATGTCTACCTCCACACTTATAATCATAAAGTGAACCCAGAGACACGAAGAATTGAGAAGGAACGGTTTTGTTAGGGATGAGTAACTGTTTTGTTTAAAATTTTTGACCCAGATACTTCCGTTTCTAAAGTCACTCTAGGTCACTGAGGGTGACAAAGGAGGTTGTGGTACAGGTCTTACAAGGAGGGAATAGTTCCTCAACTAGTTGACATAGACCCAGTCTTAATATTTGACGACCTTTTTTTTCATATTAGTATTTGGGGGACTTTTCCCCGTCTCCGAACCGTCACTAAAAGAGGTTCCGGATGTCATGACTTGAATTACACCAATCAGACGAAGTTCCTTCAGTAAGAGTAAAACTAATATAGTGGTTACTGGAGTGGAGGGGGAGGAACTGGAGTCAGAGTAGTAGACATTTACTTCAGTCCCCTACTGGAAGGACTCGGTTACAACTAGTGTCGACAGAAAGGTCTAGTGAAAATGACTTAGTCGGCCCGACGAAACAATTTTGTGTGTATAAGGGGTCCAGGATGGGTCATCGAGAGTTAAATCTTGGGAACCCGTTTTCTGGATCTTTAGAAATAAAATGGGGGTTGGTGGTTCATTAAGATTACGTATGTTTAAACTCTTAGTGACTAGATTTGAGGAAAAGTCTATTTCTAAAGACTCATCCCAAACATGTAAAATTACTTAGGGAACCGCTCGAACAATTTTACGTCACCTCGAACTGGACTAATTATGATGTGAGAGCCCGGTACGATGACCAAGGACTTGGTGTGAGATTCATCCTTCCCAAAGACATGTCCTGTGTCTGTGTCTCCTCCAACTGAAAGACCCTACTTTTATTGTATCGAACTCACTACTGAATCAACTGACTAGTAGAAATCAACTGAATCCAAGAATACTATCTCTTCTGTGTTTGACTCTCTATTGACTGAAACAATTCTGGGAAGAGACAGTGAAGGATCTGTACGTTAGACATCTATAGGTAAATTCGAAAGTCTTGAAATTCAAGACTTAGACACACTTAGACATTTTTGTCTCTGTTATTCTATGGGTAGAGTATCTTACCTAGACTCGTAATTTACACCAGTGTATATTTTTTAAGGATCGGGTCACGTTGATATAGTCAGGGAGATCCAAAATGGGAAGGATTCGGAAATTGGATGAAGAGACACACCCTGATAACCGAGTGATCTTGGACAGGGAGAGGGTGTCGGTAGTATCCGTGGAGAGATGGTACTTTCGAGAACTGGAAGGGTCCAGTGACTCACTAAATAGTGTGGCGGTCAGAGAGTCTGAACCTTCCGACTACTGTTGAGACAATCTCTGTCTACCCTCTCGACCTCAGGTTAGTGAACAGTCACTACAAGTCTCCTGTATAAGTATTCCGAAAAGTGTGAAAAGACCGTAGAAGGTGGTTGTCGGTCTGTTGTTTCCGTCAGACGACGTGTAGTGTACGACGGTTCCTTTCGACATACGTATACACGACGGACCCCGGGGGTCGTGTCGAAGTAGAAGAGAGGACGGAGGAAAATATGAGTAAAGATACACCAACACCAGTTGTGCGGTGGACTGAAAAGAAAAAAAAAACCTCCAATTAATAAAATGTTATAACATAACCAAAACGGTATGTATATATACCTTAAATCTTTCTACCATTACTATTAGGACATACGCTCGGTGGACTGATAAGTACGTTTCAGGAAAATTAAAAAAAACTGTCCGTGATAGTAGAAAACGGTTCAATGGGGTTCATTGAGTGATTTGTTCCTCGCTCAACGACATTATACCTGAATTACACTTCTCAAAAGTTGAAAGAAGTATCAGTAAACCTCCCTAAGTCAAGTCAAGTCAGTGAGTCAGTACAGGTTGAGAAACGCTAGGGTACTTGACATCGTGCGGTCCGGAGGGACAGGTAGTGGTTGAGGGTCTCAAGTGGGTTTGGGTACAGGTAACTCAACCACTACGGTAGGTCGGTAGAGTAGGAGACAGCAGGGGAAGAGGAGGGCGGGAGTTAGAAAGGGTCGTAGTCACAGAAAAGTTTACCCAGTCGAGAAGTGTAGTCCACCGGTTTAATAACCTCAAAGTCGAAGTTGTAGTCAGGAAGGTTACTTGTGGGTCCTGACTAGAGGAAATCTTACCTGACCAACCTAGAGGAACGTCAGGTTCCCTGAGAGTTCTCAGAAGAGGTTGTGGTGTCAAGTTTTCGTAGTTAAAAAACCACGAGTCGAAAGAGATATCAGGTTGAGAGTGTAGGTATGTACTGGTGACCTTTTTAGTATCGGAACTGATCTGCCTGGAAACAACCGTTTCATTACAGAGACGAAAAATTATACAACAGATCCAACCAGTATTGAAAGGAAGGTTCCTCGTTCACAGAAAATTAAAGTACCGACGTTAGTGGTAGACGTCACTAAAACTTCGGGTATTTTTATTTCAGTCGGTGACAAAGGGGTAGATAGACGGTACTTCACTACCCTGGCCTACGGTACTAGAAGCAAAAGACTTACAACTCGAAATTCGGTTGAAAAAGTGAGAGGAGATAGTGAGAGTAGTTCTCCGAGAAATCAAGAAGTGAAAGACGGTATTCCCACCTAGTAGTTGTTTTTAAAGAACTCGTTAACGTTACACGGATCTTCGTAGGGTCCACGGATTGTCTCGGGTATTGGTTTAGCACAATTCGACGAACCAGTTGGATATCCTTCGTTTGGTACTTTCACCAAAAGAAAGAGGAACTAAGTAGGAGTTCAAACAGACAGATCTTAGTGGATATCTCGAAATTTTTTATGACTACGGAATTAGAGTTAAGTTCTCTAAGACTAAATTAACTAGACTTACGTCGGAGCCGTGACCCTTTACATTTTCGTCGGTTCTAACACATAGCGACAGAATCCTTACTTATTTTAGATGTGTCTTAGAAGGTTCTAACAGAATTAAGACCTAGTGGCTAACAAAAGTTCTGATGGGTGATGTGCAAAAGAGTCTATTTAGATAAAATTCGGAATTTTGTTGGGGTACTTCGTCAAGTAGACTTAAACTCATAATCATATAAATATGTGAACCCATAAACGGAACTAAAATTATAAAATTTTTACTTCGAGTCTCTCCTATCCATTGGACAGGAGCCATAAGAACAGACTTCTTAGGGTACCTGTCTCCTCGGACCGTCCGATATCAGGTATCCCAGTGTTTCTCAACCTGTCTTGACTTCGTTAAATCGTGTGTATGGACCCTGTCTGTCTCCCATTACTGTCCCTATTAGGAACTTAGGTACCAAGATCTGAGGGTGACAAGAAAGGCAATAAAACATTAAGGGATTTAAGTCTCAGACAGTAACTTGTGGTGAGTAGTCTGGTATTATGTATTGTGTAAAGATGGGATCTGACACATTCACAATTTTCGTTTTTGACAATAAAGGAATAACTGTATAAATTCATTATCAACATTCCGTTCTTCTCGTCACGATTGCTCTACTATCCCGGAAGGACCAAACCACCGGTTATATGTACTACACAATTCACAGTTCTCTGTAAGTCATGTGCTACGATGAAAAACCCCTCCAGTGACATACAGTCGGTTCCCGACCCATGGGTCTCGAGTAGAGGTTCTCGGTATTTGATAAAGTCCTTTAACTAGTGTTGAAGAAGGAAGACACTACTTTCTGTAAGGTGCAAAAGACCTTCCAACGTGTCTGGGAGGAGACTCCTGTCTTAACAGACAGTTAATGATATTTATGTCCCCAATCAAACTTACCACGGAAGAGAGGGTTCGTCCGTCCTATTATGTAACTAAACGTCAGAGGTACGGACTCAATAATAAGTGAACTGTCCTTTACTATGTTTATAAAAATTTTTACTATCAAGAAACCACTGTACTTCAATAGTAAAATAGATGTTGAGGACCCCGTAAAATAATCAGTACTGTCCTACCTTACCTCACCCTGACCGACTATTTTGTCTAAGAGATCTGGTGTAAAATCCTTCGGATTTCTGACCTACAGTCCGAGGACAGAGTCCGACTACGGTGTCGATTACCCTTCGAATACCATTTCGCACGGATAACGAGGTATTCAGTCGCCGTCGTCAACTTTCGAAGGACAAACGAAACATATCGTGTCTTCATCGTCTGTCGTACGACCTTCACTGTTCTTATAGAGTGACCGTTGAATCCATCGAACTACCATCTCCTAGTTCCTGGCATACTGTATATTACAATGGGGTGGGGGTGTCTTACCGAAACGTATCACAAGGTCTTTAGTGACCCTCCTCTCACCTTTTTCCTTTTACTTCAAGTCAAAAGGGCATCGAACCATCCTCCTTCCAATTCTTATTTTTAATATACTAATTTTTCAGTGAGAAGAACATGTGGACACAAACACCTGATTTTCAGTGACATTGATAAAACGCTGCTGTGACGAACGGTTCGAGTAGGTAAAGGGTAACGAAAATGAGACGAGAGTAACTCATTGAAAAATTAGAAATTAAACCAAAGGTCAAATCTGAAAGGGTCGTCCTTCTCGTACAAACCTGACGACCCTCATAACGTAAAGAGAACCGTTACTTTCGAGAGTCATAGTTACTTGTTTTGACTGTATCAAGACTGAATATTTAATCAGTCAGAGAACACTCAAACCAATTGTACCGAGTCAAGGGACCCTGGACCGATGTGAGTAATGACAATCCGATCTTAAATGCTTGAACGTTTTATCTTCCGGTACTACTGATGATTCCACGTATACGAGGTACTTCTGACTACTGATTTTTCATGGGGGACGTTACAGAGAGATAACCATAAAAAATAATATTTAATATTGTTCTTTTACTGTTTCTTAAAAATTTTCAATATAATCATGTTATATCATCAATTGTTACTTCCGAGACCTCAGTCTAACGAGTCAAAAAAGTTTAGGACCGAAACGGTGAATTTATTTAACACTAAAGATCGTTCAAGTTTCTTTAAATTATCCCTAACAAGACTCCTTATTTCCATAATTATGTACATTTTTGTAAAACTAGTTATGCATCGTAAATAGTACACGGAAAATTTTACAATTGTGGATTTTTAAAAAAATTACTTTTTGTTTTTGTTTGTTTGTTTTTACAATTGAGGATAAAGTTTTCGAAACTACAATAATTGATAAGGGAAGGTCGGATACAAGTTTACCCATAGTAAAGTATAACGTGTATTAAATATAGGTAGGGAAGTTAAATTATGACACAGTAGTTATGAAATACACAAAAGTACATCCTAAATTAATAATAAAAATGATCATATTAAACTGAGTCATAAAATCGTGAGTAGAATTTTGACTGGGACTATACACTGTCCTCATAGTTTTACTACTATTTAATCTTTTTGACCGTTTTTCACTGTTTGTCCATTGTCCGATTTTTTCTTTATATTAACCGGTCTGATCTCCAATTGGGATCGTTCTTCAGTCCTTCACGTTTAATTTCACTATTAATGTTGCAAGTGAAACGTCTGACCGTTATAATCTTTCAAGCTATTTATTTATTTTTCTTTTTTCAACATCTTTTGTTCTTGTCGTTTAACTGTAAAAGAATTGTGTGTGAGATTTGTTTTATATATCAAAATGTCTGTACACATACAACAACAACAACAAATCAACCATTCAGTACAGACTGAGAAAGTGTTGGGGTACCTGATATCGGACGGTCCGAGGACAGGAACCCTAAAGGGTCCGTTATTATGAGATTACCCAAAGGTAAAGGAAGAAGTCCCCCCAGAGAGTTGGGACGTAGAGGACGTAACCATCCGTCTAAGAAATGGTACTCGGTGGAACTTTTGGGTCTATACACATATACGTATACATTTCATATATACATATACACACATTTATATGATTTTTTTACAGACCCCCTCAGACATGGTTTGACGATTGTCGCCGGTGGAAATCTGTCCTTTAATTCTAACCAGTAAACCAGTTCCCCTGAGATCAAAAAGACATAAAAACTTACAGAATTTTATAAGAAACATATTAATTACCACTTGAAAATTTTTAATTTTCTACTTATTCTATGTTTCAAGGACTTAGAGTTGGAATTATAAGGTAACTCATCTGTAAATTGTCAAATGAATCGGTAACTGGACATAAACCGTTAAATCCAACAAAGGTAAGAAGTTGTAATATCAAGAAATGTGTCACGTCGAAGAAAAAGAAGACAACTAAATAAAGAGATCCTATTTAAGGTTCTCACCCTAATGGCCTATTTTACCATATTTGTAGAAAGACCGAGCACTATATAAAAAGGTGTAACGGAAGGTTTTTACAGTACGAAGAAAAAGGGGATAGTAATGACGTTTTTTTTTACTGACACGAAAGGATGGTGGACCGTCGTTAGATGAAAAGATACCGGTAGAGGAACAAGAGTCCTTACTCGTGGAAAGTTAAGACAAAAGTTGGACAAAAATCTCGACTGTAGAGACTCTCCTGACAGTCGAGTTTTAGAAAGAGGATATGGTTCCCACACATTATATAAAGACTGTCTGTCTGTCCTAATCGGGAGGGTAATGTCCACTCTCGTGGCTCCGAGTGTCTCCAGTTCATTGAACGAACCCAGGGTATCGATTGTTTACCATCTCAGGGATGAAAATTAGTTCAGTGGGATGAGAGAAGTAGACCACACTAAGAGGTAGTCTGATCACACTTGTCTCAACCAAACTTGGGTTGGGAGGACGAATGTGTGTCCCATGTGACACAGCGCGAGAGGATGGGGTAGACCAGACAACCATGGTCAAGTAAAAACGTAGAGGTGATGGAAAGTCAGACAGAGGGAGAAACCCCGGATCAAGAGTCTACCAGGTGAACACAAAGCGTGTGTGTTTGAGGTAGGAATTGACAAAAGTAGATCAAACTGACTTCTATGATCTGGTCGCTGAAAGTAAAACCCCCTTAAATTTTGTTTTACTCGGTTTGTTTGACTCGGACCTGAACCAGGGGTCTTTAGGTCTAAGTAACTATACCCCCTGTTAGACCAGTACCCGTAGCCTATCAAAAGTTTAAAGAGACCCTTTGAACTCCATTCTTGGAGACGGAATCTACGATAAGAACTAAAGACGGAGATCCAAACGACGACGACGTCAGTACAGTCAGCACAGGCTGAGACACGCTGGGGTATCTGCCGTCGGGTGGTCCGAGGGGGTAGGGACCCTAAGAGGTCCGCTCTTGTGACCTCACCCAACGGTAAAGGAAGAGGTTACGTACTTTGACTTTTCACTTTCACTTCAGCGAGTCAGTACAGACTGAGAATCGCTGGGGTACCTGACATCGGGTGGTCCGAAGAGGCAGGTACCCTAAGAGGTCCCTTCTCATGACCTCACCCCACGGTAACGGAAGAGGTGGAGATCCAAATCCATCGTTCTTTGGACCAAAGACAAACAAAGAAACAAAAGGGTCCGTTAGTGATAGTGGGTGTCAGTGAATTGACAGACGAAACTACAGTAAGATGGACTAGACAAGACAAGGAAACACAGGACAGGTTCGTTTTCATAGAAACACAAGAATGGAAGTTTGGAAACGAGACAAGAACGACGGCGGACGTTGGTCAGGACAAAGGAGAGAGGATTGGGACAAACCCGAAGGGGCCACCGAGTGACCTTTTCTTAGGTGAACGGTTAAGTCCTCTGATCCCGAGTCAGGGACCTAGTCCTTCTAGGGGACCTCTTCCTTTGCCGTTGGATGAGGTCATAAGAACGGACCCCTTTAGGGTGCCGGAAACCCTAACGTTCTCAGCCTGTGTTGAATCACTGATCTGTTATTGTTAGGACAACCCGGTTTCAAAACGGGGGAGACGTGTTAAGACAACATAGTGTCGGGTGTGTCCACGGACGAAGAAAACTTGAGGATAAAGTTAAGAGTGGACGTAGTAAGATCCCCGAAAAGTACATCACTACCTTCATCACACGCTAAAAAAACATAACTGTCCTCCTTCTAGAGAATCGTCACCAATTCTCGTGTCCTGACTCTTAGTCTTTCCGAGTACAATGTTTAAGGTCCGACGACGACTATATTGATTGATGAAGTCAAAAAAGTAAATATATAACTTACATTGTTACCATAGATAGAGTGTCTCCAACCTATTTACGTACCTTTCGTAAATTATGTCACGGACGATATACTATTAAAAATCTTTACATATAAATCCTTATCTACGATTAAAAATTTTTATCCTATATATCATTACTCTCACTAAAGAAAGTTGATCACCTTTAATTCTTTGCATACGTAGGTTACTCGGTAGAGGGAACAGTTGAAGGGGTGTTTATGAACAATATATTTACTCACCTTCTATGGGTGAATAAGACTACTACGATGTAACGGGTCAAGAGAAGGTCTTTAGGAACAAAACTCAATGGATGTCTCGGTCAAATACTCAGTCTTTCTTTTTATCAGGATAATAAGAAGAGAGACGAAGAAAAATGGTTTTTTCCATGAAAAGGTCAAAGTAACGGGTGAAATACCAAACCACTGTTTACTGGAGACCGAAAAAAAAAGAATACTCAATTTAGATTGGGTTCTCCTACTTCTACGGTACTGATTCTAATACGTGACTTATACAATGTTAAGAATTCCTTAAAGATTTGTTTTCAAGAGTTTTTTCAAGGTGTTCCTTTGACGTTTATGGAACTCTTGTCCCTGGAATGTATTCGTTCAAAAATTGGACATCAATTGACTTTAACCCACGTCTTAAAATAGGACATATAAAAAGGTCACTCTACTTGACAATAAAATAATAAAAAAAGATCCACAAATACTGTTTTTTCTTTATTAGAAAATTTTCTATAAAATATCTACGGTTCTAAGGATTATCTCACGATATTATGATCATTCTTTCATAATTTTCTTCTTTTTGATACGATAGAAAGTGTACGATTTCACTACTATAAATAGGTAACAATTTCGTGTATAAATAACATTACCACTACCTACCCAAACTTACTTTGATATTTGTATGAAGATCGGAGAGTACTTTGTCGACGATTACAAGATCACATACCTCACACTGGAACCTTGTTTCCGACAAAAAAGAGAGAAATTTTCTTCTTTTGACTTCTAAGACCTAACTATGTCAATGAAAAGACAATGAGATCACTGTGTAAGATTGTGTAATTCAATTGAGTTTGTTTACTGTGACCTTAATATTGAACTTTCTTCCTCTTCAATCAAAAGGTAACGAAAAGAAGGTCAAGGGTTATGATATAAAAATCTTCGTAAATAAAAGTCACCTCTCTCAGGTTTCCCTTTTGTGTCACTAGTACTAATTTTTTGTTTTAGTCTTGTACCCTTAACCCTCCTAAGAAAATAGGTATAAAGAGGGATCACCACGTGACCATTTGACGGAGAGATTCTCCTCTTTTCGGGACTAGATATCAGAAACGGTTAAAGATACCACATTTATGAGGGTGGCACCGTTAAAGTTCGATGGTTAGGCTCCGGTGACTTACCTTGACTCTTCTCTACGGGGATTACACGAGCACTCGTTCATGTTCAACCGGAGGTATTTGATAACGAACATTGGGAATATTTTCCCCTTAAGATCCCCTTTCCAAAAATCCTCTCCAACAAAATATGGTCGCGGGAAACCTTCTTCATATCAGGTTAATTTCTCTTTCTCCATTAATCTTTACCTAAGATAACTTCTAGTTTTGTATATCGAATTTTGTATAAAGAGTTTGAGAAACTGTTTTAAATAGGAGAGGTAAGGTGTCGAGGATCTCAAAAAGAGAAGAAACAGGAGACAGATGACGGTAAAAAGGAAGAAAAAAACAAAAACCAAAAAACCTGAAAAATTTTTAATCTAACTAATGAGAAGACCTCCTTTCTCTATAAGGAGAAATCTTGGATTAACCTCACCCCACTCCTCTCTACCCAACGAGAAACTTCCTGTCTCCTCCTCCCCTCAAGACCCTTGTCATCCTGTGATTATTAGACATAAAATAGTGCAATGAAAGGACACAAATTTCTGTCTTTTCTGACTTCCCCTTTTTCATTCTGATGGAAGAGAGTTTCAAATACCAGATACTTAGTCATTCAGAAATATTTGTAATAGAAAGTCTCTTCTTTTTCGTCATATTTATACTAGGTTCAGAAAAATAAAAGAAAGGTAAGTGAATATTCGTAAAGAATTAGACATAGATGTAAAGATTTGGTTAAACTGGCTAGTTCAAACTTAATTATTTTTCAATTTTCGGTTCGGTTACAAACAGATAAGGCCGATTAAAATAAAACCGATAGAGCAGTTTCAACGTTACATGGGTACTCGTTCAGTAAACTGGAAAGACTTGGAGTTCAATGTAGTAGATTGTTTGTTGTCCTCACTTCACTTACCAGAAATTTAACGGAAGATCGGTACTCTCAAACACCAGAATATAACTTAATTTATTCGTGAAGTGTTAAAGGAGAATACTTTATCTGATTAGAGATGAAAATTTTGCGGTATTTGGACTATCAAACCTATTCACCTATATAAAATAGACTGAACTGATCAATTGGGTCCTGAGACGACGGTTATCCTTCTTGGACAAGAAACCTGAGGTCAAAAGACACGACGGGAAGGGTCGGAAACTCTAAGTAGTATTAGTAGACCTCCTTCTTTAAGGACACCTTAACCTCCTACCACGAGTCATGTCTAATTTCTACGAGGTGATTACCAGTAGTCGTTAGATTTGGGATAGGGATCTGGTAAGACTGGGAACTCCTAAGTATAAGAAAGTTGTGTGAACAGAAGATGTACAAAAGAAGAGAAAGACAAAGACTGGGAGGGTCGGGTAGGACGGGGGTAGAGTCCCGAAGAATCACCAGATCCTTTTCCTATCATTCATGTCAGTTACCCGTACAGAAAGGTAGGAGAAACCGTAATATATTGAACTGACACGACACAAATCAGTGAGTCAGTACAGTCTGAGGAACGCTGTGAGACTTAACATACAACGGACGGTCCAAGGAGACAGGTACCCCTAAGAGGTCCTTTCTTATAACCTTACTCAACAGTACGGGAGACTCAACCCCTAGAAGGGTTTAGTCTTGGGTCCAGAGGACGTAACGTCCGTCTAAGAAATGTCAGACTTCGGGTATATTGAACTGAGAAGGGACAGTTTATGGACTTTTTGTTTATGTAAAACAAATCCTCTGATATAGATGGATTTCTTTGATTTCTGGATATAAATCTTTTGACATTTTGTGACTACTTTCTTTAGTTTCTCCTGTGATTATCTACCTCTTTATATGGTACAATTACCTAACCTTCTTAGTTATATCACTTTTACTCATATGATGGGTTTCGTTAGATGCCTAAGTTACGTTAAGGATAGTTCGATGGTTGCCATAAAAAGTGTCTCGATCTTGTTTATTAAAGTGTTAAACATACCTTTATTTTCTTTGGACTTATCGATTTCGTTAGAACTCTTTCTTCTTACCTTGACCTCCTTAGTTGGACGGACTGAAGTCCGAGATGATGTTTCGGTGTCAGTAGTTCTGTCATACCATAACCGTGTTTCTGTCTTTATATCTAGTCACCTTGTTTTATCTTTCGGGTCTCTATTTAGGTGTGTGGATACCTGTGGAATAGAAGCTGTTTCCTCCGTTCTTATATGTTACCTCATTTCTGTTAGAGAAATTGTTCACCACGACCCTTTTGACCAGTTGGTGAACATTTTCTTACTTTGATCTTGTGAAAAATTGTCGTGTGTGTTTTTATTTGAGTTTTACCTCATTTCTAAATTTACATTCTGGTCTTTGATATTTTGAGGATCTCCTCTTGTATCCGTTTTGTGAGAGTCTGTATTTAGTGTCGTCCTAGGAGATACTAGGTGGAGGGTCTTAAGACCTTTNGAACATTTTCTTACTTTGATCTTGTGAAAGATTGTCGTGTGTGTTTTTATTTGAGTTTTACCTCATTTCTAAATTTACATTCTGGTCTTTGATATTTTGAGGATCTCCTCTTGTATCCGTTTTGTGAGAGTCTGTATTTAGTGCCGTCCTAGGAGATACTAGGTGGAGGGTCTTATGACCTTTACTTTCGTTTTTATTTGGTTACCCTGGATTAATTTTAATTTTCCAAGACGTGTTGTTTCCTTTGATATTCGTTCCACTTTTCTGTCGGAAGACTTACCCTCTTTTATTATCGTTTACTTCGTTGACTGTTTGTTGATTAGAGTTTTTATATGTTCGTTGAATACGTCGAGTTAAGGTCTTTTTATTTGCTGGGTTAGTTTTTTACCCGGTTTCTTGATTTATCTGTAAAGAGGTTTCTTCTGTATGCCTACCGATTGTTTGTGTACTTTTCTACGAGTTGTAGTGAGTAATAGTCTCTTTACGTTTAGTTCTGGTGTTACTGCATGGTAAAGTGTGGTCAGTCTTACCGACGATAGGTTTTCAGATGTTCGTTATTTACGACCTCTCCTATACCTCTTTTCCCTTGGGAGAATGTAACAACCACCGTTACGTTTGATTATGTCGGTGATACCTCTTGTCACACCTCTAAGGAATTTTTTGACCTTTATCCTGACGGAATACTGGGTCGTTAGGGTGACGACCCGTATGTGTGGTTCCTTTGGTCTTAACTCTCTCTGTGTACATGGGGTTACAAGTAGCGTCGTGACAAAAATTATCGGTCCTGTACCTTCGTTGGATCTACAGGTAGTCGTCTACTTACCTATTCTTTGGACACCATGTATATGTGTTCCCTCATAACGAGTCGGTAATTTTTCTTATGTAAACTTAGTCAAGATTACTCCACCTACTTTGACCTCGGCTAATATGTCTCACTTCATTCGGTCTTTCTTTTTGTGGTTATGTCATATGATTGCATATATATACCTTAAATCTTTTTACCATTACTATTGGGACATACTTCTGTCGTTTTCTCTGTGTCTACATATCTTGTCTGAAAACCTGAGACACCCTCTCCCTCTCCCCCTCCCTCTTACACCCTACTAAACCCTCTTACCGTAACTTTGTACATATGACAGTAAATTCTTTGTTTTAGTGGTCACATCCAAGCTATGTCCTATGTCTTACGAACCCCGACCACGTGACCCCACTGGGTCTCTCTACTACCCCTCCCACCACCCTCCCCCCAAGTCCTAACCCTTGTGTACATGTGGATACCACCTAAGTACAGTTACATACTTTTTTGGTTATATCATAAAATTTCATTTTTTTTATTTTTTATTTCTCGTTTTTTGGGTGTTGTTGAGTTTTAAGTTTTTTACTTTTTTTTTTTCATTAGTGTCGTTGGTGTTATCGATTATAAATGACTTACGGACAATAAACGATTCCTGAAACGCCTGTAGAGTAAATCAAAGATTGTTAGTATAATTAAGATTGGGACAAGATAGATATTTTATATGACTTCGAATTACTCCAATTGGGTTCTGGTCTTACTCACTGGTTTCGGTCTATGTTATTTGTTAGGATCCTGACGAACCGGACACGAGGATTGGGACTAAAAATGTACCAATATAGGTTTCAAAGATTTTTTGTTGTTGTTGTTTTTTTGTTGGCCCCACGTTCCCGTCACTTTTCGTATCCGGTTTATTTTCCAGGTTCTACCTTTCCTAATCCACCCTTGACGTAAGATGTTCAAAAAGATCCACTTCTCTTCTGAACCCGACGAGTCTACTTCCCTCGGTGTGTGTCGAGACTCCTAGACGAAGAAAGTGAAAGGAGGAATTGAATAAGTTCCTAGAAGTCCGAGTTGGCATCGGAGACTGAGGATACTAATAGTCTGAGTTATATCCATCAATCATCACCCCCACCTCCCAGTTCTGAGGGACAGGTTTATAGGAACAAAGGAACGGGACCATAGTGAGTGAGTCCATATACTTCTGAGTAGAACACTCAGTTGTGACCGTTTTCAATAGGGGTTTGATACGTACATCCGGAAGAGATGACCCGTCTTTGTGACTGTGATCCTAGTACTGGAGTAAAAACAAGGGTTTCTGAAACTTTGAACTCAGGATTCCTTGACTATGTAACTATGTCATAAGTCGGGAAGTCCTCGATGTTTCTGTGTGTAGAATTTTCCGAGGAAGGATACAAGAAGACAAACCTCTGATCGTCATAGGACTCAGTGGCCTTTTCTGATTCTCGACAGGAGGTCGAACTGAATTGGGAGGTGAACCTTCTGTTATTTCAATGTTCCTATTCGGTTTTCTAAAATCAAACCCCGATCTAAAAAAAAAAAAACCTAACTATTCTTTTATATTGTCGTATATATTCACACCCTTCTTGAATCTTCTTTCTCTTCTACGGAAAATTTATTCAAAACTACTTAAAAAACAAACTACCTCTCTGAGTTTATTTTTTGATTTAAACTACGAAGAAATCTTCCCTTGCCGATGACTGAGGTCAAAAGATCGGACCTCGTAAGGTATCTTACTCCTTGGACCGTCTGATGTCAGGTACCACAGCGTTTCTCAGTCTGTGCTGACTCACTGAAAGTGAAAGTGAAATTAACATGAAACTAAAATTTACTTAATTACCCATTCTCTTTTAGGTCCCCATTCATCTCAGGTCCTGTCTAGACCTAAAACACCCTGGACTTAGAATATACTGAATTTCCCCGTGAAAGTTCTTTTTATTATTCTTGTGTCTTAATCCATATCTTGGAACCTGTTAAAACTCTACTTCGAATTAAATGAAGTGTCCTTTAAGAAGATACCAACTCTATCAAATTAAAAAAAAAAAAAAGGTGGATCGACCCTTGTACCTGTGTGGTGAGACTCTCTAAGGCGTGACTCTCGGACTCCCAATCACTCCCTTCACGTTTCCTTTACTATGCTTCTCCGGTTATTTTACGTCCCCTCAATGTCTCTCAAATGATCCACGACACTTGATAAGTCTCTCTTCCGATATACATATATACTAAAATTTGTGGACCTAAAAGAAATTCTTTTCTTATACATCTCTACGACTGTACTTAGTGAATACACCAAAAGACACCAAAGGAATGGGTCTTAGACTTTCCCCTCTATTCCCAGTTATCGAAACCTCGGTTTCAATGAAAAGTGACAGAGAAAACCAAAGGATTAGCACAAAACAAAATATGTACATAAGTGGTACCCGTTATGTTTGTCGGTCGTGTCAAGTAGAAGACGGGTGGAGGGGAGAAGAAGGAAAAAAGGGATTAATATAGTTAACTAAGAATTGACAGTTATATAAAGTTGAGTCCTTACTTTTCCGTAAATACTTCGTACATCTTGAAAAATTTGAAACTTTTGTAGAATTAGCAGTAGTTTAAAAAATGTCGATAAAAGTTTATAGAGTTTCATATGCCAATCTGATTTGTCCGTTACGGGAAAAATTTTAGACCTCGTTTTTTTTTTTTCAACACACACACCAGCGACTCTACCACGGTTGAGAGGTCTGACTGGTCTCGACACCTCTTAAGATTAGAATACCTCACCCTAACTAAACCTACCAGAACAATCATCAGTATTCTGAGAATTTGGGTAAGTCGTTGGCTGTCGGACGTAAATTTACCCCTTTCTTTCTGACAATCTTGGAAATCACCACTGTCGTGTTAGGTCGTTATTTGAGGTGTACTCAATTTTCATTGTCTTTGCTACCATGGAAGTCTTCTTCTTACTTACCTTGAGTGGCTTCTCGGTGATTTTTTGTTTATAGATTCGAAATTTTATAAAATGGTCTTTTACTCGTGTTTTATTATAACGTCTAGTTTGTGTCTACCCTCTCTCTGACAAAGTTGTTTTCGTCTACCCGTCCCCTCGAACCCTCTGTGTTATTATCCAAGAGAGACAGGACTTCCCTTCGGTCACCTCCCGTCCTTCCGGTTTAAAGAGACTTCTAACCTTAAGTCAAGGAGTATTATTAGTTATTTTCCTTAAAACCTACAGAGTAGAGATCAAGAATACTCTAACAGGTTTCACGGAACCCGGTTCTTGGAGTACGTCGTTCTTCCCTTATACTCCTTCCTTCCTTCCTTTCGGAGACCTGTGGGGACGGGATTACGTCACCCCTCCGTCAGAAAGTGACACGAAGTCAAGTCTGGAGAAAACTATACCCCTGTCATAGGGGTATAGTTTCTCTCCCCTCGGGTCCGTCCCCTTCTCTTAAAAGGTTGTGTTCTCTAAATCCATCCTGGGAGAATCGTCCCCTCTGACCTGATCGTAAGTATTAAAACCAGGTTTTCCTCTGACTCACTGGAATATCCATCACTCCCACTTTCTCCTTCATCGAAAGGAGGACAGGAAAAAAGGAAGGACGGGAGTAAGGATTGATGGAAGGAAATAACAAGAGAAAAATAAACAGAACATAAGGACCTTTGACGAACTGAATGTGTGGGATCTCAGTACCAGAATGTCTCATACTCCGAATAGATTAAAAGAAGGGTCAGTAACATATATCCGTCCTCAGATAAGGTTCAGTCTCTTCCGTCGGACGAGCAGATAAGTGGATATATAATTGATTAAGTACGTAAGTGATTCGGAAATACCTATCAGGAGGTCCGAGTTCCATCATAAAAATTTTATAGTGTTCTGTGTTAAGGACAGTAGTTCCTTTCATACCAGGTCAAGTCCCGATTCTATTGAAATGTCATTTGTAATAATAATTATCTGTTTACTCACTATACCTGTTGTGTCTTGTAGTACTTTCCAAAACTTTTCGGTCTCTCCCGAACTTTCCCTCTCTCCCTGAACTAGATCTCAGACTTACCCACCCTTTTGACTTATAGGACATCTTGCATTCCTTTCCAGGAAACCCATTCCGTTGTCGTACCTCCGGAAATACATTCGGTACCTGACTTGTAAACACAAGGAAATTTTAAGGGTAAAATTCTTCCTCATCAAAAGAAACTCCCTAATCACAGTATGACTCCGAGATTAGGGGTCATACTACCATAAATCTAAACCCCGGAAGTCTTCCAAGTACTCCTACCTCGGGAATACTTACCCTAATCACGGGAGTCTTCTTCTCTGTGTTCTCTAGAGAGACACGGTACACTCCCATGGTACTCTTCCATTAACAGATGTTCGGTCTTCCGTACAGGAGTGGAGTATTAACTAGACGATGGTACTCTTCCATTAATAGATGTTCGGTCTTCCGTACAGGAGTGGAGTATTAACTAGACGATCTCGGAGCTAGAACCTGAATGGTCGGAGGTCTTAACACTCTTTATTCATGGTCAAATAACTCTTTATTTATACACCATGAGAACAATATGTCAGACTTCCCTGATTGTGTTACATATACCTCAACCTTTTGGGTACATCCTTCCTTTTACCCACAAACTCCCAATTTCCTCTGAACTCACATTTTCATCGGTATTAAGAGACACTGGGTATGGGAAACGTTACACTGAAACTTCGAGAAGAGTAGTTTTCTATTTTAGATAAAGAAATAACAAAGTTAAACTTGAACATAATGTTGACGTGACCGTTTACTTTACTCCGTATTCATTAAAACACTGTTAGTACTCGGACCTTAAGTTCTCTGGAACGTAGGAAAGGTGAGAGAACCTTGGGACGATCGACGATACTCTGACTCAGGTCGATTATCCGATTTCCTATTCTCTAGTTTACCTTCTTTAGGTTAACAGGGTCGGTTTCGATAGGATCTGATAGGTTCTTGGACGTTTGAGGTTTATGTTCTCTATTACGACAGAGACAGTCGTCTCGACGGATGAACTAGGAAGTGATTAACATGTGTGTACTACCCCCCTCCGTAGGTTGACTGGATAACTGAACACTCTTTAAAATTAACAAAATTCGGTGATTCAAAACCCTACCAAACAATGGGTAGTTATACATTGACTGTATTCATTGTTCGAATCTTTGACACTAGAAACAGGGTATTCGTAATACTCCTAATAACAGGTATTCATAACTATTTATTTTTGAATTAATCCTTCAAAGGACAGTGGTATTATCATCACCTTAAATCACTATTAAAATCAGATCCTTTTTAAAAAATAAAAAATAGTTTTATTACGTGTATCAAATTTTCCAACGACGACGACGACGATTCAGCGAAGTCAGTACAGGCTGAGACACGCTGGGGTATCTACCGTCGGGTGGTCCGAGGCGGCAGGGACCCTAAGAGGTCCGTTCTTGTGACCCCACCCAACGGTAACGGAAGAGGTTACGCACTTTCACTACAACGAGTCAGTACAGGCTGAGAAACACTGGGATACCTGACGTCGGGTGGTCGGAGGAGGCAGGTACCCTAAAAGGTCCGTTCTCATGACCTCACCCCACGGTAACGGAAGAGACCAAATTTTCCAATTTATCATGATATTCCTAATATTTCCTTTTTACATCAGGGTTCGATATGTGTATACATACAGGTCACGATAAAGAACCAAAAGATAAGACCTTACATAGAAGTAAAAAGACATATGATACAAATATGAGAAATGTCTTTAATAGACAACTGAAGTTCAATACAGTCTACTCTTAAAAAAACAAAGAAGAGATGAACTATAAGGAAATACACTTAGTTAGGTAAATTATTAACTGTGATCTTTAAATTACGGTAATTTTACTTCGTCCCGTTTCCAATTGTGTCGAAACGGTTCTCTTGTGTGACCAGTATCGTTTGTGAGAGAAGGTTGTTGTGTTCTCTACTGAGATGTGTACTTGTAGTGGTCTACCAGTTGTGGCTTTAGTCTGACTAGTATAAGAAACATCGGTTTCTACCTCTTCGAGATATGTCAGTCGTTTTTGTTCTGGACCTTGACTGACACTGGGTCTAGTAGTCGAAGAATAACATTTAAAGTCCGAATTTACCTTATTTCATCCCTTTTAGTGATCTGGTAAGTCCATACTAGGTTTAGTTTAGGGAACACTAATATGTTACCTCCACTGTTTATCTAAGTTCCTTAATCTATACTCTCTGTCTCCAAACGTTGTAACATGTCCTCCGTTACTCGTTTTGGTAGACTTTCCTTTTTTTTACGTTCTACCGTTTTATTACGGAATGTTTATTGACTCTTTTCCTCTCTTCGTTTCCCGTTTCCTCTTTCCCTTTCTATAGGTTGACTTACGTCTCAAGGTCTCTTCTCTTCTCTCTCTATTCTTTCGGAATTCACTTGTTACGTTTTTTTATCTCCTTTTGTTATCTTACCTTTTCTAATTTCTAGAAAAGTTCTTTTAACCTCTATGGTTCACTCGTAAAACACGTTTCTATCCGTGTCATTTCCTGTCTTTACTATACCTGGTTTGTCTTGGTCTTCTCTAATTCTTCTCCACCTTTCTTATATGTCTTGATATATGTTTTTACCAGAATTACTGGACCTATTGGTACTACTAGACCAGTGAGTGGATCTCGGTCTGTATGACCTTACGTTTCGATTCACCCATAATCCTTCTTAATGATACTTGTTTCGATGGTCTCCACTACCTTAAGGTCAATTCGATAAAGTTTAGGATTTTCTACTACATCAATTTCACGACCTGAGTTATATGGTCGTTTAAATCTTTTGAGTCGTTACCAGTACCCTGACCTTTTCCAGTCAAAAGTAAGGTTAAGGTTTCTTTCCGTTACGGTTTCTTACAAGTTTGATGACCTAATAATGTAAGTAAGTATACGATCGTTCCATTCCGAATTATAGGAAGTTCAGTACGAAGTTGTAACACACTTGGCTCTTGAAGGTATACATATTCGACCTAAATCTTTTCTGTCTCCTTGGTCGCTAGTTTAAAGGTTGTAGGTAACCTAGTGTCTTTTTTTGTTCCCTTAAGGTCTTTTTGTAGATGAAGACAAAGTAACTGATACGATTTCTGAAACTGACATACCTAGTGTTGTTTCACACCTTTTAAGACTTTCTCTACCCTTATGGTCTGGTGGAATGGACGGAGGACTCTTTGGACATACGTCTAGTTTTTTGTTCTCAATCTTGTTCTGAACCTTGTTGTTTGATCAAGTTTTAACCCTTTGCTCATGTAGTTCCGACGTATAACAGTGGGACGAATAAATTGAATATACGTCTTATATAGTACACTTTATGTTCCGACCTACTTAGTGTTCGACCTTAGTTCTAACGACCCTCTTTATAATTGTTGGAGTATATACGTTCACTATGATGGGATTACCGTCTTTCGTCTCCTTGATTTCTCGGAGAACTACTTCCACTTTCTCACTTTTTCGACCAAATTTTGAGTTGTAAGTTTTTTTGATTCTAGTACCATAAACCACGGTAGTGTAATACCGTTTATCTACCCCTTTTTTACCTTTGTCACTGTCTGAAATAAAAAAGCCGAGGTTGTAGTAACGTCTCACACTGACGTCGGTTCTTTAACTTTCTACGAACGAGTAACCTTATTTTCGATACTGTTTAAGTCTATCACATGATTTTTCGTCTCTGTAGTGAAACGGTTGTTTCCAGGTATATCAGTTTTTATGCCAGAAAAGTCATCAGTACATACCTATACTCTCAACCTGGTATTTCTTCCGACTCGTGATTTCTTAACTACGAAAGTTGGAGACCACGACCTATTCTGAGAACTCTCAAGGAATCTGTCGTCTCTCTATTTTGGTCACTTAGGATTTCCTTTAGTTGGGACTTATAAGTGACCTTATACTATAAGTCTGACTACGACTTCGAGGTTATGAAACCGATAGACTACGCTTCTCGACTGAGTGACCTTTTCTGGGACTACGACCCTTACTAACTCCCGTCCTCCTCTTCCCCTGCTTTCTCCTACTCTACCAACCTACCGTAGTAGCTGAGGTCGGTACCTGTACTCAAACTCGTTTGAGACCCTCTGTCCCTTCCTGACTCTTCGGACTAATACGATGTCAGGAACCCCAACGTTTCTAAACGTGTACTGAATCGTTGACTTGTTGTTAATATCGAGACCCGAAGGTCCACCACGATCACCTAATATGGACATATTTATAACAAGTAATAAACCGTCTATGTCATACTGTCAAAGAAAAATATTTTAACAAAAAGAGGTAATGACGAAATAAGAAAATAAACGAATCAATGGATATATGAAAAAAATTATAATTTTTAAAAATTAATCTTCTCTTGATGAAATTTTATAACACTACCAAAGACGGTACGTAGTTGTACTTAACCGGTATTCATATACATAAAGGGGAGGGAGAACTTGGGAGGAGGGTGGAGGAAGGGGTAGGATGGGGAGATCCAATAGTGTCTCGTGGTCGAAACGTAAGGGACTCAGTATATCGTTTAAGGGTGACCGGTAAAATGTATACGTACATGACTAATTAAAAGGGGTTATATCATTATCTATGATTTTTTAAGAAAGTTAAGATAAAAAGTACTGTTTTCTACTGTCTCAGTTTTCTGTTGTCTCCTACTCTACCAACCTACCGTAGTGTCTGAGTTACCTGTACGCAAACTCATTTGAGACCCTCAACCACTACCCGTCCCTCCGGACCGTACGACGTCAGGTACCCCGACGTTTCTCAACCTGGGCTGACTCGTTTACTTGACGGACTGTTTTCGTACTCATCGAATAAGTAAAGTAGGACCTCAGGAAAACGAGATTGACACTGGTCAAAAGATCGTAAAGGAACAACCTGTGGGATAAAGACCCAATAGAACAGAAGGAGAATACCATCTCGTATAGGGAGTTATCGAAAACCTCACATCCTTGAACGTACTGACTTTATAAAAATAGGATGGAGTTCGAACAAAACATTTTTAAAATAAATAAACAAAAAAAAATAAGACGACCCAGAGGTCCCGATAAGAGATCAATGTTTCTCACTCGATTGGAGATCAACGCCTCGTACCCGAGATCCGTACGTCCGAAGAGGGTCCGAGGTGTCGTGTCCGAATTATCAACACCACGTGTCCCAATCAACGAGACGTCCTCACCCCTTGATAGGTCCAGTCCCTAGTTTTGGTACAGAGGACTTGACCGTCCACCTAAGAAGTGGTGACTCGGTGGTCCCTTCGGGTTCGAATTAACAAACTGGTTCTTATCTTTTATTAAAATAGAGTCTAAAAGATTACACGACGAAGTGACAAAAGACGGAAAATTTCGGTGACAACTGTTTAAGGAGTTTTCTATGTCTGATAGTTTCAAATGAGTCCTTTTTTATTTATTGGACTCATCGAAATCGAAATACTTTCTTTAAATTAAGTATCAAATCCTTTGTAAACTGTTTCTTTTATGGTCCGTGTCTACTAGAAATACCTACTTAGATGATTTGTAAATTACCTCTTTATTATGGTTTAACTGTGTTTGAGAATGTCTTTTAATTTAACCTATCTTCTTTTGTAAAGGACTAAGTAGGATACTCTGGTCGTAATAGGACTGTGGTTTTTGTCTGTTTATGTTACTCTTTTGTTTTGATGTCTGGCTATAGGGAGGACTCGTGTCTACATCCTTAGGATTTGTTTTAAAATCGTTTACTTTAGGTCGATATATATTTTTACTATTAGATAATACTAGTTCCCGATAAACCGAACACCTCCTTGACCTTGAGTCTGTAACGACCGTCCTTATATTTTACCATATTAGTGAAACCTTGCATCAAACTGTCAAAGAATTTTTCACTACCGATATGAATAGTATATTAGATCAACATCAAGATCTATAAGTGGGATCTTTTTACTTTCGTGTACAGGTACTTCTCTGGATAGTACTTACACATATCGTCGAAATAAACATTACCGGGGTTGGGTCTTTGGTGGGTCACGTGTAGTGGGTCACTTATTTGTTCGATCTTACAGGTATGTTATTGTATGACGAATCCTTTGTCTTTCTTTTATTGATAACTATTTTATCCTTATATCTACTTAGATTTTAATACGAATCATCCTCTACGGTCTGTTTTCTCTAGTAAGTCACTAAGATTAATGTATTTCAAGATCTTTTACGTTTGATTTAACTGTCTTTCGTCTAGTCAACAACGAACACCTGTTCTGTCTCCTTATCGTTTTCAGCCTTCCTTCTCTAAAGTTTCCCTGGATTGCCTTTACACCTCCCAGTATCTATTACAAGTAATAGAACTAATACCGCTATCAAGATACCTCCACCAACACCAAATCAATGACAGCACAGACTGAGAATACTGAGGTACCTGACATCGGCCGGTCCGAGGAGACAGGTACTCTAAAAGGTTCGTTCGTATAACCTCACCCATCGGTAAAGGAAGAGGTGATATCGATATATGTACATATTTTTGAGTGTATACGAAAACGAACATACAACTAATATAAAGTTACTTTGACAATTTTTACACTTAGACAAAGTAAATAAACCGAACTATCAGTAGAGATAAGATAGTAAGGGAACTTTATGAATCACCATGGGGATCAGACTGAGATCTGAGAAGAAATACTATGAATTTCCTCTATCCTTACATTGTAGTACTTTAGTTTAAAGTCTTTCTGTAGAATTTCATTTACTTTTTTCATTCGAGTTCCTATAAGAATGACCAAAGTCAGTGGACATAAATATGACCGTCACCTTACACACCTGTAATTAAAGGATGATTGACCTCTGTAATTTAAGTTTAACTTGGTCAGTCGGTCAGAACCTACTGGTGCGCTTAGTGAACAACTAGGATTTTATTTTTTCCAAACGTCGGGGGTAAGGATCTCTAGGACTAAATCATTGAGACTCCACCTTCAGTTACTTAAACGTATATTTGGTTCTAATCTCTGTTATCGTAATACGTTTTAATCGTAAGAGTGGGAACAGAGGTGATCTTGGGAGGTAGTCTAACTCTGACGACAGGAAAGAGAGTATGGTACAATTTAGTAGAGGGTGAACGGATTAAAGATGGATACGTTTAGTCAATAGACGGGTAGGGTTTAAGGTGACGAAGAAAATACTGATTAGTAGAGAGAGATGAAGTAAAGAAGAGTAGACAGACGTTCATGACACCGGGAAGACTAGGAACTCAGTTTTGTTTTCTAGGTTCCGATTAGTTTCTCTATAAGAAAAGAGACCCAAGGTTCAGTGATGTGTCTTACTTCCGAGGTCCCAAAATTTTGTTACTAAATAAAAATCTTTTAGTCGAGAAAACGTAGTATGTTCAGTGACTTGGTTCAAGAGAATACGTGATGGTCACATAAAAGTGAACGAATGACGAAACCTGAGATACCTACTGATCATGATAAGACAAAACCAAAATCCCCTTTACTAATTCCGGATCTCGGTTCGACAAATAAAAACGGTAGGTCTAAAGACTCATCTTCTATGAAATCTATTCGTTAAATGGTGACAGAAACTAGAGTTCGATAGTCGAAGTTTCATATTGTAAATTTTTATAAAATACACCAAAGATAATAAAAAGAACGGAACGTACGTAACTTCGAGCAAAATTCTACAGAGAAGACAAAAAATCGTAAAAACATTCTACCAGTTCAATCTACGAACAGGAAACACTATTTTAAGTTGAGGAAATATCTTTATAAGGTCTGAAAAACTAATAGTATAGTGTGTCACCATTGTACTTACGTAACGAAAAGAGATGTACTGTAAATGACTCTCATTGTCCCAACTACGGGTGAGAATTAGAAAGACCTTCTCGTAACAGAAGACAAAAAAAAGGGAGGTGAAACATTGATGAGAACTTCTTTTGTTATAGGGTGAAACATATAGGTCGTGTAAACCACATTCCCTCCCTTCAATTGTGCAAAAAACGTACTACCTTTACTAGAAAAGACAAAAAAACAATCCAGGTTCTTTTTTTTTCAGAATATCTATCTTTTAAACTGGTTTTACAAAGTCTTCTCTACATTTATATAGTACTTACAGGCCAGTTCACGTGTATTAACTAAAAAATTTAAGACCAATTGTCAGAATCTCTGTCATATTGTTTCGTGACCATCGTGTCGGAACCTTGACACCACACTCTCTTCTGAGGACTCTCGGGGAACGGTTCCTCTACTTTGACCAGTCAGAATTCCCTTTAGTTGGGACTTATGAGTAACCTTCCTGACTACGACTTCCACACGGTTCCTCTACTTTGACCAGTCAGAATTCCCTTTAGTTGGGACTTATGAGTAACCTTCCTGACTACGACTTCCACTTCGAGGTCATAAAACCAGTGGACTACACTTGTCGACTGAGTGACTTTTTCAGAGACTACGACCTTTTCTGGCTCTCGTCTTCCTCTTCTCCCGCAGTCTCCTACTCTACCGACCTACCGTAGTGACTACGTGACCTGTACTTGAACCCGTTTGAAATCCTCTACCACTCCCTGTCCCTCCGGACCGTATGATGTCAGGTACCCCAATGTTTCTCAACCTTGACTGACCGGTTGACTTGTTGTTGTTCGTGAATCAATAGAGATTGATCTCTTCGATCAAAGGTTTAAGTTAAGAAGGTAGATGTACTAGAACCCGTTCTAAGAAGTAAGAAAACAAAGAAGTAAATAAATAGGGTATTCATACAGAATTTATAGAAGACACACAGTCGATAGTACTTTCGAGACTCTTACCTATCGTGTACGTCAGAAACGAGAATATTTCACACCGTCCGTATTTTTGCACGGAATATCGAGAGGTTTATACATCATATTACCTGGTCCGTGGAGTCTAAGACAGAAGACTTTAGGTGACGTAGGAGACAACGTCTAGTGTCAAACTTACCTGACGAGAGACTGACACTGACCGACACTGACAGGTAAGAACCCTCTATACCACAAGAATTCTACTACTTGATACTGAACTCTCGAGTAGTTACCGGAATGACTCGTAAGGAATCTGACGTATCGTCAGATCAAGTGAAGTTGAAATGGAAGAACGGAAGAGAGGAAGGTAGTCCAAGTGTGAACTTAGTCCAAGACCACTGAGGGAGTTTAGACACAAGGGAAGGGTAAAAGGGAGAACCCGTAAAAAGAATGAATTTCGGGAACGTGTAGATTAGGGTGGAACCACGAACGAAGAAACCCTTGAATCTGATTGTATACCCCATATACAAGATCACCCATTCTGCTTTTTTTTTATTGTACCAACTCTGTTTTTTTAATTATTATACCACTTAGGTACCTGTCTCGTCGGACCGTCCGATGTCATGTACCCCAACGTTCCTCAACCTGTGTTGGATCGTTGACTCGTTGTTGTTGTTTTAAAGTCTATCACTATTGACACATCCATTGTTTTATCATATCACCATATCTACTTACGGTGTCTGTTCCTGAACCCCCCACCCATCCGTGAAACAAGAAATCGAATGTGTCGGTCCTTCCTACAACGACTCCAATATAAGGTCGACTTTCAACTTATTACTCTATGTTTCTACGACCTCTCCTTGTCGACCCGTCACACGTCCGAATCTCGGGTCGTCTTTGTCGTACAAATCCCTTATACTTCTGTCCCTAAAATATTCGTAGTAGATACTGTAGTACCTTTCTCCCTTATAGTCTTTCCTTTTATTTCCGACGAAGGTATCCTGGAGTTTCCGGTTCCATACCTCAGATAATTATGTAAAATAAGATTCACGTTACTTTTAGGTGACCTCTCAGACTTATCTTTCCACTGTAATAAACTAAATGTAAAAACTCTCCAGTGAAACCAGTGAGGTCCTCTTTGACCTCTCCCTACCGTTCTCACTTATGTTTTATCTCGTCAATCTAATGTTCTTAGATCCACTCTCGACCGTATCCGAACCTAATACTATCACTGTCATGACCATCTTTTTTATTTTCGTGAGTTCTATACGAAACCCTCCTGTGTCGTGGGTTCCTATGTCTCACATATAAAACCCACTTATATACGTACACTTTAGACACAAGAGTTCCTGTATAAAAGTTCACGACTGTTTCCTGGTTGGTTCTTCTTTCTCTCATCTACGAACCCCTCTATTCTACTACCTCGTCTTCCTGTACTCGGAAAATGATACTTTTGTGTTTTTAGTGTTGATTGATGACTTGTTGTTAACTGGTTTTTTTTTTTTTTTTTTTTTCGGCTTTGGATCGTTTTTTCTATGGACTGTGGATTTCTGTTTCTCTTTCGGTGTCACTCTGTCTCCCTTTCAAGACTCGGGGTCGGACCTCCAGACCGTTACCTTCCTCCTCGGAGGTTCTTAGACCGAAACTTCCCGTCATCCTAAACTAGTGTCCTTAAGGTATCTTAAGCCCCTTTGTCTTCGAGATGAGACCCTCCCTTATGTGTTCCAGAGTAAGTATAGTTATGGAACCCTTCTTTCGTTACCAGAGTATTTTCTAATCCGGTCTGGATGGACGATCATGACTCCCAGAGGACGTCTCCGCCCTTCACCGACACCGAGTGACACCCCTATTTCTGTGACCGTCACTATCAAGACCCCTCATGAATAACCACACTTAGGTGGAACTCCGGTGGTGAAAGAAAGTTTCTGAATCGGGGTGTGTGGTCGGATATGCGAGGCCACGACCTTGTGGACTCCGATTTATTGGTTGTTCCGTCCTTGTGTCGGAGTGGATAGTCGTCTGTCTCACGAATTTCAGAAAGACTCTTGTCGGGACGGGTGGTCTCCCTGTTCTGGGTCGAGGTGAGTGGTCACCCGTTCTTGGTCAGGACGATTCTTCGGACGTGTTCGGAGATTCTGTCGGAGTAGGTGGTTCCTCCTGTACAAAGACTTCTTCCTTGTTCTATTTTAGGGTCTTGTCGATTCACTTCATCTCTATCCTTTAGATGGGTCTTTTCTTAAGTCTCATTACTACTAGGTTCTAGAGTTTTTTATTTCCTCCGTGTCTAGTTTTTATTTAAATGTTCTTTACAAATTACTTCTGGAACTTTTTGATTTATTGTTTGTCTCTACCTGTTTCGTTATTGACTTTATTTTTTATATGATCTTCCTTAGTCGTGGTCTTATTGACTCTGTCTTCTTACCTATTCACTCGACCTTCTGTCTTACCACCTTTAGTGACGGTACCTTGTCTTCTTTTGTCTTACTTTTCTTTACTCCTGTCGGATTCTCTAGTTGTAGTTTTCGTGGTTATAAGTGTAATATCCCTCAGTGTCTTCCCCCTACTCTCTCTTTATTAGACTCTTTTATAAAATTTACTATTACAGATTTTTAAAGGGATTGTACCCCTTCCTTTCTCAGTGACTTCCAATTCTTCGTGTCTCTCTGGGTCCGTACTATATTGGTTCCACCTTGTACGATTCTGTGTATCGTTAGTTTAACTGCTTTTAATTCCTATTTCTTTTTATAATGTTCTTTGTTTCCTTTTGGTTCTTTATTAAATACTTCCTTGAGGATATTCCAATAGTTGACTAAAGAGTCGTCTTTGAGACGTCCGGTCTTGTCTTACAGTTCTAATTAAATTTCACTACTTTTCCTTCTTGGATGTTGGTTCTTATAAGATGGGTCGTTCTCTCTCCAGTTTTCAAAATGTTAGTTCGTTTTCGATTCTCTTAAATTGTGGTATGGTCTGGTCGAAACGTTGTTTGTGATTTCCTTGAAGAGATCTACCTTTTTTTGCGGATGTTGACCTTTGTTGTTTTAATATTTACCCTTTCGAACTACCATTTCCTTTTGTATGTCATTTCCATCCTTTAGTAGTCGTGTGCTTATATAGTTTTAGTCGTTAAACTCTGTTCATGTTTATATAATATGACCTTTACGTAAACTTTAATTTTCTGGTCCTTGAATTTTGTTAGAACAAATATATCTGAAGATATAGTTTTGGAGTACTATTGGTGTTAGACTTGTAGATGTTATCTATGTATGTGTGTTTTCTTTTCCTTAGTTTGTTTTAATTTTAATGAGTAGTCTAGTGTTGTCTTGTCTTGTTTTCTCCTTCCCTTCTTTTTTCCACATGTTTTTGTTTAGGTTTTGTTAAATTTTTTACCATCATTCTTGTATGTATAGTTATTAATGAAATTTGTATTTACCCAGTTTATGGGGAGGGACGTCTCCGTCCTTCACCGACACCGAGTGACACCCCTGTTTCTGCGACCGACGTTATCAAGACCCCTCATAAGTAACCTCACTGTTTACCACACTGTAACCGTACTGTTTTGGGTTTTCTATTTCTGATCGACTTACCTATCTTGTTGTTTTGGACATAAATACGACAGATATTCTCTGAGTGAAGTCTAGGTACCTGTGTATGTCTGACTTTCACTCCCCTACCATTTTTCATAAGGTACGTTTATCTTTAGTTTCCTTTCGATCTTATCGTTATGAGTCCAGTCCGTTTTATCTGAAATTTTATTTTTGACAATGTTCTCTGTTTATTCCTGTGATGTATTACTAGTACCCTAATTAGGTTCTTCTTTATTTATGGCATTTATATACACGTGGATTGTATCCTTGTGGAGTTATATATTCCGTTTATGATTATCGGTATTCTTTTTAGTTATCCTTGTGTTATTATCACCTCCTGAAATTTCGGGTTAAAGTGGTTTTCTGTCTAGTAGGTCTGTCTTGTAGTTATTCCTTTGTGTCCGGAATTTACTCTGTAATCTCGTCTTTGAATTAACTGTAAGAATATCGTAAGGTAATTGTCTGTGGATTTTGTGGACCTCTTTCTTGTTGTTGGGCGCACGGTGGGGGGGGGGGGGGGGGTAATTCAATCATCTTCCTTTCTTTATCCTTTCTAGTCTCGTCTTTATTTACGTTGGTTTTGTTTCTTCTGTTGTCGTTTTTAGTTATTTTGATTTTCGACCAAGAAATTCTTGTCTTAACTATTTGGAAATCGATCTGAGTAGTTCTTTTTTTCCTCTCCTGAGTTTAGTTATTTTAATCTTTACTTTTTTCAATGTTGTAACGTCTTTATGTTTCCTAGTATTCTCTAATCTTTACTTGTTTAAGGATCTTTTTATGTAGGAAGGTTCAGACTTGGTCCTTCTTTATCTTTTATACTCGTCTGGTTAGTGTTCATGACTTTAACTTGATATTAATCTTTTAGAAGGTTGTTTGTTTTCAGGTCCTGGTCTACCGAAGTGTCCGTTTAAGACGATTATAGTTTGTAAATCTCTTCATATTGTGGATAGGAAGAGTTTGATAAAGGTTTTTTATCGTTTCTCTCTTGTAAGGGTTTGATTAATATACTTCAGTGGTAGTGGGGTTATGGTTTTAGTCTGTTTCTATAGTGTTTTTTCTTTTAATATCTGGTTGTAGTGACTACTTGTATCCGTGTCTTTCGGAGTTGTTTTATAATCGTCTGGTTTAGGTTGTTATGTAAGTTTCCTAGTATGGGGTACTAGTCCCCGAAGGGATCACCGAGTCACCATTTCTTAAGTGGATTACCCGATATCAGGTACCCCAGTGTTTCTCAGTTGTACTGAATCGTTGATTTATCACTGTTGTTTTTGGGGTACCCGTTCACCCTAAATAGGGTCCCTACTTTCCTAAAAAGTTTTAGACGTTTAGTTAGTCACACTATCACAAACAACGAGTCAACACAGACTGAGACACTGAGGGGTACCTAACATCGGGTCGTCCGAGGAGACAGGTACCCTAAGAGGTCCGTTCTTACGACTTCACCCAACGATAAGGGAAAAGGTCCCCTAGAAGGACTGAGTTCCTAGTTTGAGTTCAGAGGGTGTAACGTCCGTCTAAGAAGTGGTACACTCAGTGGTCCCTTCGGGGTCAGTCACACTATATGGTGTAGTTATTTAACTTCTTATTTTTCTTATACTAGTAAAGTTATCTATGTCTTTTACGAAAAATGTTTTGAGTCGTTGGTAAATACTGTTTTTGAGAGGTCTTTCATCCGTGCCTCCCTTGTATGGAGTTGTATTATTTCGGGCACATACTTTTTGGATGTCGATTGTAGTATAAGTTACACTTTTCGACTTTCGTAAAGGAGATTCTAATCCTTGTTCTGTTCCTACAGGAACGAGTGTTGAAAATAAGTTGTCAAACTTTCAGTATCGATGTCGTTAGTCTCTTCTTTTTTTTTTTTCTCTTAGGTTTAACCTTGTCTTCATTTTGACAGTGCCAAACGTTTACTATACTATGGTATGTATCTTTTAGGATTTCTACGATGGTCTTATCATGATCTCGAGTTACTTAAGTTATTTCAACGTCCTATGTTTTAATTATATGTCTTTAGGTAACGTAAAAATATACGATTTTTACTTTCTAGACTTTCTCTTTAATTTCATTGTCAGGGTGAGTGATAGTGTAGTTTTGCTTATTTTATGAATCCTTAGTTGGATGGATTCCTGTGTTTCCTGAAGGGGTCATCGAGTCGATCTTTTCTTAGACGGACGTTACGTCCTCTGGGACCAAACTAAGGAGCCAACCCTTCTAGGGGACCTCTTCCCTATCCGATGTGTGAAGTCGTAAGAATCCGGAGGGACCACCGAGTCGACCATTTCTTAGGTGGACGTTACTCCTTCCGGATCCAAGTTAGGGACCTAACCCTTCTAGGAGACCTCTTCCCTTGCCGATGGGTGAGGTCATAAGACCGGACCTCTTAAGGTACCTGACATATCAGGTACCCCAGTGTTTCTCAATCTGTGCTAACTCGCTGAAAGTGAAAGTGAAAATCGAAGGTTACTGTGTTTTATGGACATGAGGTTTTCGAGATTCTACGGTTATTTTCTTTACTTTCCACTGTGTCTTTCTACCTTTCTAATTTGATAGAAAAACCTAACCTTCACAATTATAACAGTTTTGCTGATATGATGGGTTCCGTTAGACGTCTAAGTTATATTAGGGATGGTTAATGGTCACCGTAAAAAGTGTTTTGATCTTGTTTTTTTAGAATTTTAAATATACCTCTGTGTTTTCTAGGGTTTATCGGTTTCGTTATGACTCTTTGTTTTTACCTCGACTTCTTAGTCCTAGGAACTGAAGTCTGTTATGATGTTTCCATGTCGGTAACTTTGTTATATTATAACCGTGTTTTATCTTTATATCTAGTTACCTTGTCCTTTCTTTCGGGTCTTTATTTAGGTATGTGAATACCAGTTAATTAGATTCTATTTCCTCCGTACTTATATTTATCTCTTTTCTGTCAGTTATTTACGAACCCCTTGACTTGTCGATATTCATTTTTTTGCTGACATCTTGTAAGAATCGTGGTATGTGTTTTTATTCGAGTTTTACCTAATTGGTAGATTTACATCCTTACCTATGGTATTTTGAGAATTTCCTTTTGTATCCGTTTTCCGAAAACATCAGATAGAGGATCTCATTACTTCTATTGTTTTTATTTGTTTACCCTGGATTAATTCGAGTTTTCGAAAACATGTCGTTTTCTTTAGAATTTATTTTACATTTCTGTTGGGTGTCTTACCCCAAGAAAACGTTGGGGTTTAACTTTTACTACACCGGATGAACGTTAATTAGAGGTTAATGTTTATTTTACATGTTTATCGACTATGGTTCCCTTGTAATGTACGTTCCTACCCGTACTATTTCCTGTCTTCGGTATTCCTAGATTGTCTTGGTTCTCTCTAATTATTTTCCACCGTTCTTATGTGTCTTCTTAACATGGTTTTGTTTTTCCAGAATTACTGGGTCTTTTGGTGCAACCACACCAGTGAGTAGATCTCGGTCTGTGGGACTTCACGCTTTAGTTCAATACGGAATTTTTAATAATGATACTTTTTCCATCACCTCCACTACTTTAAGGTCGATTCAATAAAATTTAGGATTTTCTACTACGACAATTTCACGACGTGAGTCATACAGTCGTTTAAACCTTTTGAGTCGTCATCGGTGTCTTGACCTTTTTCCGTCAAAAGAAAGGTTAAGGTTTCTTCCCGTTACAGTTTCTTACAAGTTTGATGACATGTCAACTCGAGGAAAGTGTACGATCATTCTAATACGAGTTTTAGGAAGTTCGGTCTAAAGTCATCATGTACTTGGTTCTTTAACGTCCACATGTTCGACCTAAATCTTTTCCGTCTCTTTGGTTTAACGGTTGTAGGTTGTATCTCTTTCGTTCCTTTAAGGTCTTTTTGTAGATGAAGACGAATTAACTGATTCAATTTCGGAAACTGACACACCTAGTGTTGTTTAAAAGTGGGACACCTTTTAAGACTTTCCCTACCCTTATGGTCTGGTGGAATGGACAGAGAACTCTTTGAACATATGACCAGTTCTTCGTTGTCAATCTTAAAATATACCTTGTTGACTGACCAAGTTTAATCCTCTCATCATTCTACTAAGGAACCTCCTCCGGTACCGTTAGGTGAGGTCATAGCGGACCTCTTACGGTACCCGTCTCCTCAGACCGTCCGATGTCAGATGTCTCAGTGTCTCAATCGGCACGGACTCCGCTGAATCGTACATGTCGTGTACGAGTTCTGATCCGATATATAAGAGTGGCAAACAAATTGAATATAAGTCTCATGTAGTACGTTTTACGGTCCGACCTGCTTGGTGTTCGACCTTAGTTCTGACAGACCTTTTTATAGTTGTCGGAGACTATACGTCTATTATGGTGAAATTACCGTTTTTCACTTCTCCTTGACTTCTCGGAGAACTACTTCCATTTTCTCTTCTCGTTTTTTCGACCGAATTTTGTTGTAAGTCATGAGTGAAACCGTCGTGTATATGATTGTGACCTTACTTTGTTTCTTCTAATCGCACCGGGGACGTGTTCCTACTGTGTGTTTAAACACTTCGTGAGGTACAAAATGGTACCGGTTAAGTATAATTACATACCGTCTTTGGTAGTATTATAATATTTCATTATTTGGAGGTTAATTTTATTTATTTATTTATTTATTAAATTCAGTACTTTATGTGAAAGGTCCATTCCGCGACTCTTCTTTCGAGTAAAATGTATAGTCTTTGTCTCACTGTATTTCAATAGTTTTAATTAGAGAGTCTGTAATATGACGATACACGTGAAAAAAACAATTTTCTTTGATGACATGGATTCTTCGTCGTATGTTGTGGTACCAAAATAAAACTTCTTAGTTAACTTTCAATGTGTAAATTCGACTAACGAAAAATTTTATAATTAAATTAACGTCCTATTAATAGAATGTTATAACACCAAAAACGGTAGGTAGTTGTACTTAGTCGGTACGTACGTGTATTAACGAAAAATTTACTCAAACAGACTGTAAATTTTTTACACTTTATGTCAGTGATTTAAATCAAAATGAAAAAAAAAAAAAAACCATTTACGTTATGAGTCTCAAAAGAGAATATGAGGTGTACGGATGACCTCTTCCTTTACCTTTGGATGAGGTCATAAGAACGGACCCTTTAGGGTACCTTTCTCCTCACACCACCCGATGTCAGGTACCCCAGTGTTTCTCAGCCTGTACTGACTACTTGTGAAAAGGTGTACGAATATTTCAAAAATATTTATCCAACAAATGAACTGGATTTCCCTAAGTTTTCATTAAGAATACAAGAAGTTAAATAAGACTGAATATAACTCTCTCTGAGATACAAATTATTTTAAAAATTACTTCAACGTAAATTAAAGTTTATGTAATTTCCTTATAGAATTCTAACCTTTGTTTGTTTTGAGTTGTAAGTTTTTTGATTCTAGTACCGTAAGTCAGGGTAAGTCAAGTCAAGTCAGCAAGTCAGCACAGGTTTAGAAACACTGGGGTACTTAACGTCGTACGGTCCGGAGGGACAGGTAGTGGTTGAACACCTCAAGTGAGTTTGAGTACAGGTAGCTCAGCCACTACGGTAGGTCGGTAGAGTAGGAGACAGCAGGGGAAGAGGAGGACGGGGGTTAGGGAGGGTCGTAGTCTCAGAAAAGGTTACTCAGTCGAGAAGCGTACTCCATCGGTTTCATAACCACAAAGTCGAAATCGTAGTCAGGAAGGTTTCTTGTGGGTCCTGACTAGAGGAAATCTTACCTGACCAACCTAGAGAAACGTCCGGTTCCCTGAGAGTTGTCAGAAGTTGTGGTGTCAAGTCTTCGTAGTTAAGAAGCCGCAAGTCGGAAGAAGTGTCAGGTTGAGAGTGTAGGTATGTGCTGATGATCTTTTTGGTATCGGAACTGATCTACCTGGAAACAACCGTTTCATTACGGAGACGAAAACTTATACGACAGATCCAACCAGTATTGAAAGGAAGATTCCTCATTCGCAGAAAATTGAAGTACCGACGCTAGTGGTGATAGACGTGACTAAAACCTCGGGGGTTTTTATTTCAGACTGTGACAAAGGGGTAGATAAAGGGTACTTCACTACCCTGGTCTACGGTACTAGAAGTAAAAGACTTACAACTTGAAATTCGGTTGAAAAAGTGAGAGGAGAAAGTCAAAGTAGTCCTCTGAGAATTCAAGAAGAAGTGAAAGACGGTATTCCCACCACAGTAGACGTATAGACTCCAATAACTATAAAGAGGACCGTTAGAACTAAGGTCGAACACGAAGTAGGTCGGGTCACAAAGAGTACTACATGAGACGTATCTTCAATTTATTCGTCCCACTGTTAATTGTCGGAACTACGTAAAGAAAGGGATAAACCTTGGTCAGACAACAAGGTACAGGTCAAGATTTACAACGAACGACTGGACGTATGTCTAAAGAGTTCTCCGTCCAGTCTATCAGACCATAAGGGCAGAGAAAGTCTTAAAAGGTTTTAAACAACACCAGGTGTGTCAGTTTCCGAAACCGTATCAGTTATTTCGTCATTATCTTCAAAAAGACCTTGAGAGAACGAAAAAACTACTAGGTCACCAACCACTGTTAAACTAAAGACCAAGGAGACGGAAAAGATTTAGGTCGAACTTGTAGACCTTCAAGTATCAAGTACATGACAACTTCGGACTGAACCTCTTAAAACTCGTAATGAAATGATCGTACACTCTACTCACGTTGACACGCCACCAAACTCGTCAGAAACAGTAACGGAAAGAAACCCTAACCTTACTTTCGACTGGAAAAGTTCAGACACCGGTGACGACTCAAAAGTTTTCAACGACCGTATAACTTATATCGTGAAAGTGTCGTAATATAAAATCCTATACTTTATCGAGGTGACCTTAAAATAGTGGAAGTGATCGAAACAAAGATCACTACAAAGGATTCCGGATGAACTGAAGTGTAAGGTCCTACAGACCGACATCCACTCACTAGTGTGGTAGCACTAATAGACCCAGCACTTCTAGAAAAAACATGTCAAGAAGACACATAAGAACGGGGGAGAATTATAGGAGACGAAGACAATCCAGGCATGGTAAAGACAGAAAATAACTCGGGTAAAAACGTACTTTAAGAGAGAAGTATAGAGAATTAAAAAAACTTCTATGGAGATCAGTAAACGTAAGACAACAAAAGGAGATAAAGAAACGTGACTAGTGACTCTTTCCGAAAGAATAGAGAGGAACCATAAGAAGTCTTAAGACGTAAGTTAACACATATACAAAGGAAAAAAGGAAACTAAAAACGGAGAGAATAAAAGTGTCGATAGACATTCCGTAAGGAGTCTGTCGGTAAAACGAAAAAAACGTAAAGAAAAAGAACCCCTACCAGAACTAGGGACACAGGACATGTTACAGTGTTTGGAGGTAGGTATCAGTCTCTTCATTCAGTCTCTTTCTGTTTATAGTCTAGTATAACGAATATACACCTCAGATCTTGATTACCTATGTTTACTTGAGTAAATGTTTTATCCTTGTCTGATTGTCTTACTTGAATACTAAGGATTCTCCCTTTCCACCCTCCCCCTATCTGACTCTCAAACTATAACTGTGTTTGTGTATAAATTCTATCTGTTTGTTCTTCCTGAACGACATATCGTCTTTCTTAAGACGAGTTATAAGACATTATTAGATTTACTCTTTTTCTTAAACTTTTTATTATATATGTGTATATACATATCGACTTATAGAAAGACATATGGGATTTGATTGAGTGACAACAATTAGTTACTATGAGGTTACATTTTAATTTTGTTTACATTTTCTATACGAAACCTCCACGTAAACAATTCTATAAATCCAAAGAGACGGAATTAAAGTATTAAAATTTTTACCTCAATGATGGACGGAATACCATCCGATGTCATTCCTAATTTAATATACACCGTACATGTTATAAGTCGTATGAATTGTTTACAATCGAAAAGGAGAATACCTTTCTCATGGCCCATCTTTTCTTATCGAGGTACGAAACCAAATCAAGTCGATAATTGACTTGTATACCGGAGTCAACCCTTCCCTACCACTAATATTTAGTATCCGATAATCCCGACATACCCTGGAAACCCTAATAACTACAGTAGGATGGTCATGCCTTTCTTATCCGTCGTGTCCTTTCATTTTGGTATAGGACATCCTTTAAGGACCGTGACTTGTCCCCCAGGTTATTCCGGTAAGGACAATACTTTGAGGTCACTAAGATTCAGAAGGTATTACAACGATTGTTAAAAAAATATATTCCCGAGAGACCCGAGAAAGGATCATTAACCCAGTAAAATAAAGATAAGACAGAACTGGTCTCAAGTGTCCAAAGAGTCTTTTTCGGTATTTTATTATACAGTTTAGTTTTAAATAAAAGAAAAGAGAACGAGGTGTTAACACGTAAAAGTCAATGAGTCGGGTGACTCTTTACAAGATGAAAGTTGAAGGGGAACTCCATGACTAAAGACGGACCCGGTGAACTTTTAGAGGTTGGTTCTGGTCACTAGTCAGAATTATAGTAATTTTCATCTTCTCGTTTTGTAGTACGAGGAAAACAGTTCATTATCCTTCATTCGTCGTAGTGACGAGTTCATTAGAAAGGTAAATTTTTAAAAATAATTCCTTTTTTATTTTGTAAAAGTCTTCTTCTCTTTTATGATATTTACGAAAGTACATGAAAGTTGAGTCTAAGTCAAAGATGGTACCCATTTATCGTACCCCCTTCCACCTTAGTAAAATTTAATTTTCTATGAATTGTCCCACAACGTCAAAGTCTTTATCACCTCTGACCCACCTATCTTGACAAGGAGTCTACTATTGACATTTTAGACCTTGTGTGTGTGTGTGTGTGTGTGTGTGTGTGTGTCTTTTAATCTCCTTAATAGGACCTTCCCTCCCTTGACGTGTTCCACTTTAGGAACTTGTATATGTATATTTTAGACGGTTTTTGAAACCTACTCGCGATTTGATATTACCGGTCCCTTCTGGACTTCTCCAGAACTTTATATGTCATCGACTCTCGACTTATTTGACTCACCCCTCTAGTAAACGATAGATGATGTTCCTTCTTTCTCAAGACTCAGACTCAGTTCGGTTTCATTGATTGACGGAAGATTTTATTCTGAATGACAAGTCTTCTTGTATTGTATTAGGTCTATGGGTTGGGACATATTAAGTTCCAGATCAACGGTTAGTCTTTTCGGGGCCTACATGTTTTTTTGTTTTTGTGTTTGGGTGTTTTTATAGGTGTGTGTTACTCACTTTTATTCCTTCTACAAAATCTTCTGAAATTCCATCTTTTTTTCTTTTGGAGAGGTCAGGATCATAGACAGGATGGACGGATCTGAACTCCGTAGAGATCATTATGGTCCGAGATTAAATGAGAGTGATCCGTAATGCGTAATACCTAGAAGGGAACATCGAGTCAGTCATTTCTTAGACGGACGTTACGTCCTCTGGGTCCAAGACAAGGACCCAACCCTTCTAGGAGACCTCTTCCTTTACCGTTGGATGAGGTCAAAACAACGGACCTCTCAGGGTACCTGTCTTCTCGGACCGTCCAATATCAGGTACCCCAGAGTTCTCATCCTGTGTTGGATCACTAATTTGGTGGTGTCCGTAATACCTACGAGTCAGTTATTATAGGTTATATCATAGTGGAGAAGGTCAACTACGTCCAAACTAGAGTCACCCTATCATCCGTTCTACTACCATAACTAATACACCATCACAATTGTTACAACCACTATTACCACCGTCTGTCTTGACTTTAAGAATAACTTGTAGTCCTACATTCTCCTTTTATAAGATTTAGAAACAACAACAAATCAGTGATTCAACATAGTCCCAGGAAACATCGATAAAGTAGAGTAATTTATAGTAAATTACTTGGGGTCTGGACCTAATTCAAAAAGGTTAAAGAATAGAACCATTATTCTCATTGATAGGACGAATGAGGTATCTCGTCAATACTCTTTTGTTTACTTTATTACTGTTGTTATCGAATGTAAAAAACTTCTTAATTGTAAAAGGTCCGTACCAAGATTCAAGAAAGAAAAATACATAATTAAATAGATGACTTTTTTAGATAAAGACGAAATAACTGATACGGTTTCGGAAACTGACACACCTAGTGTTATTTGACACCTTTTAAGACTCTCTCTACCCTTATGGTCTGGTGGATTGGACGGAGAACTCTTTATACATACGTCCAGTCCTTCGTTGTCAATCTTCACCTGTACCTTGTTGTCTGACCAAGGTTTATCCTTTTCCTCATGCAGTTCCGACATATGACAGTGGGACGAATAAATTGAAGATACGTCTCATGTAGTACTCTTTGCGACCCGACCTTCTTGGTGTTCGACCTTAGTTCTAACGGCCCTCTTTATAGTTAAGTCTATACGTCTACTATGGTGGGAATACCGTCTTTCACTTCTTCTTGATTTTTCGGAGAACTACTTTCACTTTCTCCTCTCACTTTTTCAACCGAATTTCGAGTTGCAAGTCTTTTGATTCTAGTACCGTAGGTCAGGGTAGTGAAGTACACTTTATCTACCCCTTTGTCACCTTTGTCACAGTTTGAAATAAAAACCCCCGAGGTTTTAGTGACGTCTACCACTGACGTCGGTACTTAATTTTCTGAGAATGAGGAACCTTCTTTTCAATACTGGTTGGATCTATCATATAAGTTTTCGTCTCTGTAATGAAACGGTTGATTCCAGGCAGATCAGTTCCCATACCAAAAAGGTCATCGGTACATACCTACACTCTCAACCTGACACTTCTTCCGACTTGTGACTTCTTAACTATGAAAACTTGACACCACAACCTCTTCTGAGAACTCTCAGGGAACCTGACGTTCCTCTAGATTGGTCAGGTAAGACTTCCTCTAGTTGAGACTCTAAAGAAACTTTCCTTACTACGATTTCGACTTTGAGGTCATGAAACCGGTAGAGTTCGCTTCTCAACTGAGTAACCTTTTCTGAGACTACGACCCTCCCTAACCCCCGTCCTCCTCTTCCCCTACTGTCTCTTACTCTACCCACCTACCGTAGTGACTGAGCTACCTGTACTTAGACTCACTTGAGGCCCTCGACCACTACCTGTCCCTCCGGACCGCACGACGTTAAGTACCCCAGCGTTTCTCAGTCTGTGCTGACACGCTGACTTGACTTGACTTGATTATTGACTCCATCCATCGTAAAAAATGATCAGAGTAAAGTATCTATTCCTCTCTGTCTAATTGTTGAACGGTTTAATTATTGTAAATCTCCACCCTCAGAAAGTCCCTTCTACACACCTAGTTCATAAGAGTCGTGAGANTGTTCGACCTTAGTTCTAACGGCCCTCTTTATAGTTAAGTCTATACGTCTACTATGGTGGGAATACCGTCTTTCACTTCTTCTTGATTTTTCGGAGAACTACTTTCACTTTCTCCTCTCACTTTTTCAACCGAATTTCGAGTTGCAAGTCTTTTGATTCTAGTACCGTAGGTCAGGGTAGTGAAGTACACTTTATCTACCCCTTTGTCACCTTTGTCACAGTTTGAAATAAAAACCCCCGAGGTTTTAGTGACGTCTACCACTAACGTCGGTACTTAATTTTCTGAGAATGAGGAACCTTCTTTTCAATACTGGTTGGATCTATCATATAAGTTTTCGTCTCTGTAATGAAACGGTTGATTCCAGGCAGATCAGTTCCCATACCAAAAAGGTCATCAGTACATACCTACACTCTCTACCTGACACTTCTTCCGACTTGTGACTTCTTAACTACGAAAACTTGACACCACAACCTCTTCTGAGAACTCTCAGGGAACCTGACGTTCCTCTAGATTGGTCAGGTAAGACTTCCTCTAGTTGAGACTCTAAAGAAACCTTCCTTACTACGATTTCGACTTTGAGGTCATGAAACCGGTAGAGTTCGCTTCTCAACTGAGTAACCTTTTCTGAGACTACGACCCTCCCTAACCCCCGTCCTCCTCTTCCCCTACTGTCTCTTACTCTACCCACCTACCGTAGTGACTGAGCTACCTGTACTTAGACTCACTTGAGGCCCTCGACCACTACCTGTCCCTCCGGACCGCACGACGTTAAGTACCCCAGCGTTTCTCAGTCTGTGCTGACACGCTGACTTGACTTGACTTGATTATTGACTCCATCCATCGTAAAAAATGATCAGAGTAAAGTATCTATTCCTCTCTGTCTAATTGTTGAACGGTTTAATTATTGTAAATCTCCACCCTCAGAAAGTCCCTTCTACACACCTAGTTCATAAGAGTCGTGAGAACGGAGACAACAATTAATATGTGTAGACACAGAAAAAACGACAGAACGTATGTCCCAGCAGAAACGGTAGAAAGATTTAAGGTATATATACACAATCATATGACATAACCACAAAAAGAAAGACCGAATGAAGTGAGACATATTAGCCGAGGTCAAAGTAGGTAGAGTAGTCTTGACTAAGTTTACTTAAGAAAAATTGTCGACTCATTATGAGGTAGCACATATACATGGTGTCGTACCCCTACTGGGTCTCTCTACAATACCCCTCCCTCCACCCTCCCCCGAAGTACAAACCCTTGCGTACATTCTTAATTTCTAAAATTTTAATTTTTTTATTTTTTTCTTTCATTTGAGTTTATAAAATTATTTTCACCATGTACTAAATTTTTTTATTTTTATTTTTTTCTAAAATTTGACTATATGGTGATACCTGTCGTTAAACCTTTGTCAGAATGTTAATCTACGAGTGACAATACTTGTCCAATAAAGTGAGTACTATAAGTGATTCTCTTTGAGAACATGCACACGTTGTCCTCTGTATCTTTTTTTACAAGTTCCTTTGTAATAAACGGTATCCTTTTATTTGGATTAACAGGTAGTCATTCACTTACCTATATAGTTGACTCTACGAGGTGTTGTTAATTCACGTACACAAAGTTATATTTATCTAGATCTTAACACGAGAGGTAATACCATCGATTGAACGGTGTCTTTCGATTATTCGTGAACTTTATACCGATTTCTATATATAATCTTCTTATTATAAAACCTGTATAAATCAATTTGTTTTATACATGATTTAAATTAAAACCAAAAACGAAAATCCACGCCGATAATCTTTTAAAATTTAATTATACACCAAGTCAATGTAAAAATAACCTGTCGTGACTAGATCTTTTATATTAAACTCAATTTTATTCGATACCTTTTTAAACATTTGTGGTGTTTTGTATCTTTTGTTATAACAGATGATAAATATCTCGTATGTATACGTTAATTTTATGTTTTTACATCTAACTTTACCATGGGTGGTTTAAGTATTATTACGGGTGGGTACCTCTTATCTATCCCCTACCTTGGACCTCTCCTTTTGTTTCCCCTGGACTTAAAATAAACATTATCAGGTTTATGAAATCAATCTATTTGTTACATAGATTTCGGTTTTCCTGATTTATGATTATAAACTAACAAGAACTCTCATCCTATAAAAATGTAAAACCATAAAATTGTAAAGTTTTTACTTTGTCTCGGTTTTTTTTTCCTTATAGATACTATGTCGTGTGTAAGTAAATGTGAAAATTGTCAAGAAGACGGTAATCCACGGTATAAATTGGTCTCCCAGACCGTTTCTATTCCAGTTTACTCCTGTAATTCCTCTCTCCAATTTCAGGTGTACGATAGTATTAACACATATACTCATAAGTATTTTCGGTTAATAAAAACAACTGACATTCTCATTGTACACGGGTAATGTGTTTTAAACCTTAAATCCTTTTCATATTTCTCTTGTTTGTTGTAAAATGGTGTTAAGGTAACGATTATCTTTCAGTGACCTATAAAACCAAATAAAAGAAAGTCAGAAAAACTTATAAACCGAAAAATGAAAACGATTATAGACCGTCTATAAAACTTTGTTTGGGGACTTACTTTATACTAACAAAACAGAAACTAGTTTTATTACAAACGGAACCCCGAGGTCTAAACCGAAGACTATAGAAAAAATTTTTATTTTTGTTTTTTGGTTACCGATTATGATTTCCGACATGGGTCGTGTGATTCGTACAATGTACGTAATATATTAAATTTGATAAAAGGTTACATCCTTGGTAATATTAAGGATAAAACATGTCTCTTTTTACTCCGTATCTCTCCGAAGGATTCGGAGATTCTTCCGAGAACTTACTCTACTTCAAAGTCTAAGTTTACGTGTCTCAAACTATTTAAATAGAGATAGAGACACTGCACACACACACACTAGACCTGTGTATTTGTCCGCATTCACTGAGTCCACTTGAAACAAGGACTTTCGACAACAAATCAGCGGTTCAGCACAGACTGAGAGACACTGGTACCTTACGTCGTGTGGTTCGAAGGGACAGGAAGTGATAGAGAGTCTCAAACGAGTTTGAATACAGGTAACTGAACCACAACGGTAGGTTGGTAGAGTAAGAGACAACGGGGGAAGAGGAGGACTGGGGTCAGAAAGGGTCGTAGTCGCCGAAAAGGTCACTCAGTCGAGAAATGTTGTCCACCGGTTTTGAAACCTCGAAGTCGTAGTCAGGAAGGTTACTTAAAGGAAATCCTAACAATTACTTTTCTATTAAAATAGAGTGTAATTGTAAACAACTCAGAAGTAATATGAAACGGGACCTGATTCATGAAACGTACAAAACGTTACGTAATAAAGGAAATTAGAAACCTTGTTGGGATATTACTTCTAAGATTATACTAAGAGTTAAGTGACTATCTCTTTGACTCCGAATGCCTCCAACTCCTACCACGGCTCCTATATCTCTATTATTACCATCTCGACAGGTGTGAAGGTTAGACTCTTGATGTTCGTAGTCTCCGGTATGAGAAGGAGATAGAAAATGGTGGGTGTGGGGATCGTATATTTCTACAGAATAAAGGGAAACGATTCGTCACATGACACTGTTGCAAACTTCGGTCATTTTCTTTGCATAAACTATATCTTAGGGGGTCTGTGACCATATCGGTTAGTCTACCAAGAATAGAAAAGGTTTGTGTAGAAAAGGAAGCCAAAGGGGGTGGTCTGGACGGTTCAAACCCTACCCATAGACAATAGTTGAGGACCCGGATAGATCAACCATAGGTCTTACCAGGTCTTGGGTTGCTTCGTCTAAAATTTACTGAACAAAAACACAACGTGTAACGTCGGATCCTCTTTTGACCTACCAGTGGTCGAATATTTTTATTCCTTTACTCTTGGTATGAATTCTCCTTACTCCGGACGGTCACTCGTCTCTGTCCCTAATTTGAAAGTTTTATACTACCCGCTACTCCCACCCCGTTCCCCACCCATCCATCTTCCCACTTAGTCTCAAACTTCCGTCGGAATCAGTTTCTTGACTGGCTGTCTGTCTGGGACCCGTGAATTATTTGAGATCATTGAAACATTTTCTCACCTTCTATAGGAGTTCTATTAAAAAGAAGTTAAGAACAGGTGACCTCTGACTCCTCGTCAGTAGTGACACCCCGGAAGTCTCAACTCTATTGTACGACTAACCCCATTCTGGTTTCCGTCCTACTTCAGTTTACATGGACGACGACCCTGGGTCGGTGGAGGAACCGGAATTTCGTCGTGAGTTGGGTCATCGGAGGGTGTCATAATAATTACACAGGGCTATTAGTGATAGGGTCCAAGCTGATTTCCGTACTCAGAAATATTATAACGAATGTGTACCACTCATAGTCTATCGTTCTCTTGTGGTGCCAGGAACTACTCTACTTCTTGTCAGAGACTCCAGTCCTTTGATTAATTAATTACCCCCACCCCTACCCAAGGTTCGGAGATAGACTCTTGAACTAATAACTTATTCTCTATTTTACGCGTGTCTTTTTTTCTCATTTTATTTTTTCACTTCCCTTCCTGAGGATGAAGAGGGTGAGAAGTAGGAAATTGGGTCTTGTTCCTTATCCTTAATTCGAAGTCGTCATACATAGACGTAGCCAAGAGAGAGAGAGAGTGGTCCCCAGCATAACGTCCTGCTTATGAACACATAAAATTCTCGTTACGTCGGTTACGGGGTTATAAACCGACTTTCTTCTTTTTTTACCGTTCCGTTCCTCCTTTTATTTCTTGACCTTTCATTACAGGATTTTAAAGGAGACGTATACTGAAGGGTCCGAGATTCTCGTTGTAAACAGAGACATGAGATACACGTCCGAATTTCACTCAGAGGTATCGGTAGATTTGTAGTATTTTTCGACAAAAGTAATAAGGGTGGGAAGGATCCTCCCCTAATTCAATGACTAGACTCTGTCGGGACGGTTAATGAGACTGGAGAAAGAACTGTCCTTGACAACTGTGAACGAAACCAAGGAGGAAGATGTCCTTTACCCGAAGGGAACACCGAGTCGACCATTTCTTAGACGGACGTTACGTCCTCTGGACCCAAACTAGGGACCCAACCCTTCTATGGGACCTCCTCCCTTTCCGATGGGTGAGGTCATAAGACCGGACCTCTTAAGGTGCCTGACATATCAGGTACCTCGACGTTTATCAACCTGTGTTGACTCGCTGGAAGTGAAAAGGTGTCCTTTCACCGTGATATAGACATAGAGTCACGTTATGACAGTGACCTTTGTGGAGGATCTTTTGTTTTGTTGACTACTGTACTTCCCCTATATTTTGAGTATTTTACTCTGATAACGGACTTAGCTCTTAACTGAGTCATGGTCAGTGAGAGAGGTCACTGTTGTGCGTCAGGGTCGTCGGTAGTCCGTTACTAATCTGATTTCCCTCTACATACAAAGACCCGACGATTCCGTGGGGGAGAGACATGTAAAGACTTCTTAAGTACCTGGATGAAGTAAGACTAATTCACTGAAACCTCTTCTCTTTTCACCACTGAAGAATACCTTCGAATTCCGACCAAGGATGAGTCTCACAAAAGAACATCTCTTCTTGTCATAATTTAGTTGACCTGAAGGGTGAGTCAGACGACAAAGTCCTCCCTTCAAAACGCCGGGAAGGAAACACCGACACACGAACCGTAACAGTGAGAAGGGTTTGTAGAGACATTCGTTTGTGAGGAAACTCCAAAGTCATGTGAACAAGGAGACGAAAGAAATTATTTTACGTAGGAACCTTAAGTCTCTTAGACGAGTAAATGAATAACCGAATTTATATATATCTTTCTTTAAAGATAATCTATGTATCAAAGACGTAAGTAGTCAAGATGGACGTATGATAATGTTTGTACAAGAGACCCCGTGATTGTATCAATACCTTTTTAGAACGGGAATTGTAATTTGAAAATAATTCGTGGTCTCTTAAAAGAGTTTCCACTTTGACCATTCTACTTCTTAAACCTATTCTTAGTCCGAGACCTAAGTCTGTTTGACTCCAAGTGAGAAACGAGACAGTGAATTTAACGACAACTAAAGTCCGTTCAAAGGAGTGGAGAGACTGAAAAAGAAATTTCACTCGTACTGTTTATTGATATTATTCCCAACGACACTCCGAATACGATACTCGGACCGAGTATTATTCTCGTGTTATAATGATAACTTTTTACTTTGTACCTGGGCTTAAAACACCTCAAGTACCGGTAAATTTCTCTATTTATTGTGTAGACCTATTTTGACGATATTAACTATACGAAATTTTTCTTTTTTTCATTTCGTGGCCGTTCTATCGGTAAGTAAAAACAGTCTTTCCTGGTACTCAGAGTCTCTCCTTCAGGAGAACCTAGAGTGAACCGACTATTCACTTCTTCCCTCAAGATCCGTCCCCTTTCTGTTCTCTTCTCTGTCTTTCGGTACTTCGTGTTCTCTTACGTTGGTATACCTCGACTGTTGGGACAGGTGTACTTCCTTACGATCCGAAAGGTTTGAAACACTTACTAGTTGAGGGTAATTAAATGTCCTCATTTTCGCATGTAAAAAGAAATCGGACTACTGGTTAGATGATGTCTTCTACTTAACCGGTCTTTCCCTTCCTACCTCTGTGACACCCTCTTGATTCTACTGATGGGTAGGTGGAAACCGGGTCAGTCAGTTTTAGGTTAGTCTAAACCAAGAACTGAAAAGTAAGTTCTCGCGACGTAAGATTAACACACAACAGTAAGTGATTCAGTCTTTTCCGTTCTCGGTACTTTTCTCCGAAGGGTCAGTATCAATGAAATTTAAACAAGTAATTGGTCGAGTAGGCAAGTAGTCAAGTCAAGTCAACGAGTCAGTACAGGCTGAGAAACACTGGGGTACTTAGCGTCGTGCGGTCCGGAGGGACAGGTAGTGGTCGAGGGCCTCAAGTGAGTCTGAGTGTAGGTAGTTCAGTCACTACGGTAGGTCGGTAGAGTAGGAGACAACAGGGGAAGAGGAGGACGGGGGTTAGGGAGGGTCGTAGTCTCAGAAAAGGTCACTCAGTTGAGAAGCGTGCTCTACCGGTTTCATGACCTCAAAGTCGAAGTCGTAGTCAGGAAGGTTTCTTTAGGGTCCCGACTAGAGGTGTAGAATAAACAGTGTGGTGAGGAAAGTCAAACAACAAACAAGTCGGACTAATAGGTTTTCCACTCCCGACTTAACGATAACTTGTGCCGGACCTAATTTGTACAAAGGTTACAGGTTAGCTGATAAAAAAAAAGAAATGTAAATGTANAGTCTCAGAAAAGGTCACTCAGTTGAGGAGCGTGCTCTACCGGTTTCATGACCTCAAAGTCGAAGTCGTAGTCAGGAAGGTTTCTTTAGGGCCCCGACTAGAGGTGTAGAATAAACAGTGTGGTGAGGAAAGTCAAACAACAAACAAGTCGGACTAATAGGTTTTCCACTCCCGACTTAACGATAACTTGTGCCGGACCTAATTTGTACAAAGGTTACAGGTTAGCTGATAAAAAAAAAGAAATGTAAATGTACGTTTACATGTGATTTTTGAATGTTTTGGAAGATCCAAAAGTTTCTTCAGTTTCTTTATCCCTCTGAACGTCACTTTCAGTCTTCTCGAAAGAGAAAGACGTCACGTCCTCTTTTGAGTCAGGAACTCTCCTGCCCTCTTAGGTCGAATTGTTTACGTAATTAATTTCGTATGTGTCTTTAGGTCTTTTCAAAGGTTACTTTTTACCACTGACTCGGTTCCAAAACATGTAAAAGAGTTACGATAAGTTGTTCAAGAACGGATGTATAACGATTTACAGGAAGAATTTAAAAAAAAGATCAAGAAAACCCTTATTAGATATATAATGATCAAACAAAGGTACCACCAGTCCTTTTAATTGAGATACTGAAGCTAAGAAATAACAAATAACCTTTGATAAAATAACCGGTCGTATGCCAGTAAAACCGTTTAAAAGGTGCACATAAACTTTTATGACTTGTAAGACATCAATAAGATACGTACTGACACCTCAATAAAGAAGTAAATGAAGACAATTAGAATTTTTATTCCGATAAAATGATCAACCTACATTTAAATCCAATATGTAGAAGTGAAATTTAATAAAATAATTTTACTTTGCAGGGAGATAACGCTAATTATATTATGTCATTAATAGAGATTATAAATTATGACTTTATCTTCATAATTAGAAGGAAAATTTAAACAGTTTTACTTTAGAAATTTTTGAAAATAACTTTGTACCAACTAAATATTACAACACAATCAAAGTCTACATGTCGTTTCACTTAGTCAACATGTATATGTATATAAATGATAAAACTTTTGAAATAGAGATCCTAACAACTCATATCTTTAAAATGAAATACAGATCATTATGATGTATCAGTTCATAAATATTAATTAGTTAAAGAAAGGAATAATCAACCGTTGTGAGAATAAAACCTAGAGTTAATAATATACAAATTAATATTATAGGAAACGGAGTATATTAATGTTAAAAAGAGTTGACTCTTAAAAATTCCAGATAAGGGAATCATTACAAGTTTATATGTCATGTCATAACTATAGATATAAATAGTACAACATATAATACAGTGACCTTAATAAATAGAATATTGACCTTCAAACATGGAAAGTTGATCAAAGCGTTTAAAGGGGGTAGGGACTTGAGAAACGAAAACCGTTGATAGTTAGACAAGACAAAATACTCAAGTCAAAAAAAAAATGGGAGTTTTGAATTTTTTTTTAAAAATAAAAAATTAACTTCCTATTGACAAAGTGTCTTAAGACAAAAGACAGTTTAGAGTTGTGCTTACTCGGTATCCGTATGTATATAGGTGAGTGAAAACTTTGAGGGAGAGTAGAGGCAGGGTAGGGTGGGGAGATCCAACTATGTCTCGGGACAAAGTCAAAGGTCTTTCACTTTCATTTCAACGAGTCAGCACAGGTTGAGAAACGTTGGGGTACCTGATATGGTGGTGGGGGGAAGTAGGTACCCTAAAAGGTCCGTTCTCATGACCTCACCCAACGGTAAAGCAAGAGGTCTCCTAGAAGGGTTGAGTTCCTAGCTTGGGTCCAGAGAACGTAACATCCGTCTGTGAAATGGTAGACTCGGTCGTCCCTTCAGAGTCAAAAGACTCTGTATGTCGTTTAAGGACAACCAATAGATAAAGTGTATACCATTACATTTAAAGGTCCAATGAGAAAGGTATATAGAGTGGGAGAGGGGGGAGAGGGGTACAGGTATTCAGATAAGAGACAAAGAGGTGCCGAAGGGACATTTATCAAAAAAAATCTAAGGTATACATTCACTTTAGTAAGGCATAAACGGAAAGAGACAGACTAAATAAAACGAGTCGTATTACGGAGTTCCCAAATATCGTCGAATCAAAGTTATGTTACATATATAAAAATTTGGGTGATTGTAATCTAATAACAAAATTAATTATCCATAAATATAAATGTGACATCAATAAGAAAGACAACAAGTAATAAGGAAAGACGTAATAATTTGGAGTAAGATCCTTGTAAAAGGAAGACATTTTTTAAGAAATCATAAAATCACTTCCTGTTTACTACTACTTACGATTCGAAAACAGACTTTTTCATAAATAAAACGGAAATAAAAACTACTGATACAAGTAATCCCTGTCTTAAGATTTAAGTTTAAATAAAGGAATGTAATAAAGTTTCTACGGTTAGTTAACAAAGTACCAAAGACAACGAAGAAATTCTCAAGTTAACAGTCAGAACGACCGGAGAAACTTCCATCACACAAAAAAGGAACGAAAAATTTTCTAAAAAGAGAAAACAGAAACAACGTTAAAATGATACTACACGGAGCTGTACCAAGACAAACTAAAGTAGGACAAAAGTAAAGTAGGACTAAAGTAAAGATACAGGACTCTAAACGTATGGAAGGACTTAAATACTGAACTATAGAAAACTATCAAAATCTTCTAAGAGTAAGTATCGAAAGGTTCATAACGCAGAAGGTGTCGGAGAGGAGGTTAATGTACATACAATTTAGAAATGTAGGCTAAAGTGTACAGAGAATAGAGAAGTTTTTAAAAAATTTATAAAAAAAGAAGAAACCTGAACTGAAATCTGTGAAAGATGACTGGAAAAAAGTCAAGTGATTAGGAGAAAAGACCACACAGATTATACAAAAATTTAGGTAAAAATTTTAAGAATTAATTTAGAAAAATAAAAAACAAACTTTTAAAGGGAAATTAAAAAAAGTGTATAAGGTCAAATCACTTTAAGAGGTGGAAAAGTAAACAAAACAGTTTTCAAAGTTAGTATTAATAAAATCACAAATATAAACTATTAAGATTATACATTTAGTGACCAACCAAATAAAGATATTAAACAAAAATTCAATGTAAAAACAAAACAAAAGATTATGTGGATCATTACCCGAATGGTCCACCGAGTCACCATTTCTTTGACGGAGGATTACGTTCTCTGGACTCAAACTAGGGACCCAGCCCTTCTATGGGACTTCTTCCTTTACCGTTGGGTGAGGTCATAAGAACTACCCTTTAGGGTTCCTGTCTCCTCGGACCGTCCAGTGTCAGGTACCTTATTATCTCAACCTGTACTGAGGTCATAAGAACGGACCTCTTAGTGTACCTTTCTCCTTGGACCCGATGTTAGGTTTCCCAGACTTTCTCAACCTGTGTTGACTCGTTGAATGTGGAAGTGAAGGGGTTTCAAATTAACTTATAACTTAGATTACAAACTTTATAATATTCTGTAGACTAATCAGTAGAAAATTCCTCATAAATGAATAGAAGATCGTCCGACTATTGTATGCCCGTCTATAAAAAAAATAACTTCCTATTAACGAAATGTTTTAAAACAAAGACAGTTTGGAGTTGTACTTACTTGGTATCCGTATGTATATACGGGAGGGAAAACTCGGAGGGAGGGTAGAGGGAGGCGTAGGGGTGGGGGTCCAACTATGTCTCGGGGTAAACTCAAAGGACTCTGTATGACGTTTAAGGACAACCAATACATAAAATGTATACCATTACATTCAAAGGTACAATGAGAAAGGTGTGTAGAGTAGGAAAGGGGTGAGAGGGGTACAGGTATTCAGATAAGAGTAACAGACAAAGAGGTAACGACGGGACATTCATTTAAGAAGTCATGTTAAAAAGATCTAAGACATATATGTACAATCTTATACTATAAAAAGAGAAAGACTGAATGAAGTGAGTTATATTCTTCCTGATCCAAGTAGGTGGAGTAGTCTTGATTGAGTTTCCGTAAGGAAAAATACCGACTCATTATAAGGTAACACATATACATGGTGTTGAAGAAATAAGTAAGTAGACAACTACCTGTAGATCGAACGAAGGTAAAAGATCGATAACATTTATCACGACGTGACTTGGTACAATATGTACACAGAAAAAGTTAAAACTAAAAGAATCCCATATACGGAACCTTACCCTAACGACCCAGTATACTACCAAAATAAGGGTCAAAAATTTCCTTAGAGGTATGGTAGAAGGTATGACCGACACAGTTAAATGTAAGGGTAATTGTTACGTTCTCACAAGGGAAAAGAGGTGTGGGAGAGGTCTTAAATAACAAACATCTGAAAAACTACTACTGGTAAGACCGAAAGGTCGGTGTCCTGACCTTTTTCAGTCAAAGGTAAGGTTAGGGTTTCTTTCCGTTACGGTTTCTTACGAGTTTGATGGCGTGTTAACGTGAGTAGAGTGTACGATCATTTCATTACGAGTTTTAAGAGGTTCGGTCCGAAGTCGTTATGCACTTGGTACTTGAAGGACTACAAGTTCGACCAAAATCTTTTCCGTCTCCTTGGTCTCTCGTTTAAAGGTTGTAGACGACCTAGTACCTTTTTCGTTCTCTCAAGATCTTTTTGTAGATAAAGACGAAATAACTGATACGGTTTCGGAAACTGACACACCTAGTGTTATTTGACACCTTTAAAGACTTTCTCTACCCTTATGGTCTGGTGGACTGGACGGAGAACTCTTTAGACATACGTCCAGTCCTTCGTTATCAATCTTGACCTGTACCTTGTTGTCTGACCAAGGTTTATCCCTTTCCTCATGTAGTCCCGACATATAAAAGTGGGACGAATAAATTGAAGATACGTCTCATGTAGTACTCTTTGCGACCCGACCTTCTTGGTGTTCTACCTTAGTTCTAACGGCCCTCTTTATAGTTATTGGAGTCTATACGTCTACTGTGGTGGGAATACCGTCTTGCACTTCTCGATTTCCCGGAGAACTACTTTCACTTTCTCCTCTCACTTTTCCAACCGAATTTCGAGTTGTAAGTCTTTTGCTTCTAGTACCGTAGGTCAGGGTAGTGAAGTACCCTTTATCTACCCCTTTGTCACCTTTGTCACCGTCTGAAATAAACCCCCCTGAGGTTTTAGTGACGTCTACCACTGACGTCGGTACTTTAACTTTCTACGAATGAGGAACCTTCTTTTCAATACTGGTTGGATCTATCGTATAAGTTTTCGTCTCTGTAATGAAACAGTTGTTTCCAGGTAGATCAGTTCCGATACCAAAAAGGTCGCCAGTACACACCTACACTCTCAACCTGACACTTCTTCCGACTCGCGGCTTCTTTACTACGAAAACTTGACACCACAACCTCTTCTGAGAACTCTCAGGGAACCTGACATTCCTCGAGGTTGGTCAGGTAAGACTTCCTCTAGTCGGGACCTTAAAGAAACCTTCCTTACTACGATTTCGACTTTGAGGTCATGAAACCGGTGGAGTACACCTCTCAACTGAGTAACCTTTTCTGAAACTACGACCCTCCCTAACCCCTGTCCTCCTCTTCCCTTGCTGTCTCCTACTCTACCGACCCACCGTAGTGACTGAACTACCTGCACTCAGACACACTTGAGACCCTCAACCACTACCTGTCCCTCCGGACCCCACGACGTTAAGTACCCCAGTGTTTCTCAGCCTGTGCTGACTCACTGACTTGACTTGACTAAGACTTACCATACTCCACTATCGAGTACCACCAAAACTAAACGTAAAGAGATTATTACTCGGTACAACTCGTAGTAAAGTACACAAACAATCGGTAGACATACAGAAGAAACCTCTTTACAGAAAAAGGGTGAAAAACTAACCCAACAAACAAAAAGACCATAACTCAACATACTCGACGAACACATAAAACCTTTAATTAGGAAACAGTCAACAAAGTGAACGATAATAAAAGAGGGTAAGACTCCTGACAGCAAAGTGGAACGAATATCAAAGGTAACGACACTTTTTCGAAAATTCAAATTTGTCCAGAGTGAACAAAGGAAAACAAAAATAAAGGTAATGAGATCCTCCACCCAATATCTCCTAGAATGAATTACAGTAGCTCACAAGACGGATACAAAAGGAGATCCTCAAAATATCAAAGTCCAGAATGTAAATCCAGAAATTGGGTAAAACTCAAAGAAACATATACCACAATCCTTAAATGAAATCACAAGACCACAATCCACAATCAAAAGACTAAAGTAAGAAAATATACATCGACAGGTCAAAAGAGTCGTGGTAAATACCTTCTTCGACAGACTACCCGTCTAGTAAAACTAGATGAGTTCCAACCGGACAAAATTAGACGATGATCAAAATCTCATATGGAGAAAACTTTTAGAGAAAACTCGTTTTCTAGATATGAACCTTTCAATATTCTTTGACTAATTTATTTAACTCGTCTTTGTCTATATTTCTATATGACACAAGTATCTAAAGTTCTTAATTATAACGATTTTACAGGTATGGTGGGTTCTGTTAGATGTCTAAGATACATTGTGGATTGTTTAATGGTAACCGTAAGAAGTGTCTTGAACTTGGTTTTAAAATGTAAACTCACCGTTGTGCTTGTCGGTCTCTTTTGAAGTCTTTCTTTTTACTTCGAACTCATTAATCCGACGGTCAGAAGTCTAGTACAATGTTTCGACTTCCTTAGTTTTTTCATACCATGAGCGTGTCTTTGTTTATATTTAGTTACTTTGTCCTATCTTTAGGGTATTCATTTAGGTACATGAATATTAGTTAATTAGATATTGTTATCTCCGTACTTATACGTCACCTCTTTCCTGTTAGAGAAGTTATTCACCACTATACTTTTGACCTGTTGATCTACATTTTATTACGTCAATCTTGTAAAAGATTGTGGTATTTATCTTTATTTGAGTTTTACCTAATTTTTTAGATTTTACATTCTAGTCTGTGATATTTTGAGTCCCCTTTTGTATCCGTCTTACGAGAAACTGTATTTAATGTCGTAATAGAGAAACTTAGGTAGAGGACCTCATTACCTTTATTTGTTTACTCTCCAACCATCCTTACACTTAACCAGGGTGGTGACACCTTTCGTCATACTTGAACAGAGTTTTCGATTTTATCTTGATGGGATACTGGGTCGTTAAGGTGAGGACTCATATGTATTTTTTTAGTTTTTAGGTCGTTAAGTTTTTCTATTACCGAAGTTATAAGTGTCTTCGTACTAAATGTTAAATGTTTTATACCTTCGGTAGATTCACAGGTAGTTGTACACTTACTTATTTCTTATATACCTTATATACATGTTATCCTACGATGAACCGGTAATTTTTTACTTTAAAACCGTAAACGTTTTTGTACCTACCTAAACCTACCGTAATACCATTCACTTTATACAATCCCTCTCTTTGTGTTTATCGTATACTATAGTGTATACTTAGAATTTTGATTTTGTTTGATTACTTATACTCTTTTTTCCTTTGAGTGTCTATTTTTCTTTTTCTTTGATGACCATCATCAATGGTCACCCTTCTCTCTCCGTCCCTCCCCGTCCTATCCCCATCCCCTAAATCTCAATACTTGGTAATACATGTTTTATTCGATGTTCCTACATCGAATATATATCAACATATATGACATGTTGTGTCCCTTATATCGGTTATAAAATATTATTAATGGTCACGTCATCTTGGAAACTTTAACACTTAGTGATAATGTATGTGGACTTGGTAAATATTATAATATTTAGTTCGTAAAGAGTTTCTTTTTTTTCAGTCACCCTTCAAACCCTATAAAGTAACTAGAAAAGATGAGTCTTCCAAGACTTGAGGTTGAAAATATAGGAATCGTGGTCGATGATTTTAAACAAATCATGTTTCCAGGCAGATCAGTTCCGATACCAAAAAGGTCATCAGTACTTACCTACACTCTCAACCTGATACTTCTTTCGACTCGCGACTTCTTAACTACGAAAACTTGACACCACAACCTCTTCTGAGAACTCTCAGGGAACCTGACGTTCCTCTAGGTTGGTCAGGTAAGATTTCCTCTAGTCAGGACCCACAAGAAACCTTTCTTACTACGATTTCGACTTTGAGGTCATGAAACCGGTGGAGTACGCTTCTCAACTGAGTAACCTTTTCTGAGACTACGACCCTCCCTAACCCCCGTCCTCCTCTTCCCCTGCTTTCTCCTACTCTACCGACCCACCGTAGTGACTGAGCTACCTGCACTCAGACTCACTTGATACCCTCAACAACTATCTGTCCCTCCGGACCGCACGACGTTAAATACCCTAGCGCTTCTCAGCCTGTGCTGACTCACTGACTTGACTTGAGTCTTCCAAGACTTGAGGTTGAAAATATAGGAATCGTGGTTGATGATTTTAAACAAATCATAAAATCGGAGAACGGTTGTCGAAAGACGAAACTAAAAGTCAGAGAATTGTATGTGTATATCGAATCTTCTGTATTTTTACGTGATTTCGTTTGTAACTTACGTTTTTCAGTCTGAGTGGAAGGGAACCAAGGGAAAAGAGGTCATGGAACTGAGTTCAGGGCTTACAAAACAACGAGACCGTGTCACTCGGATGGTGTCGTGATCCAGGGGCGAAAGAAGACACAAAGGTACGGGGTACTAAACTTAAGTCTTTACGGGCCCCACCCCCCTTCTCGTCATATTTTGTACTCTGAGAGAATTGTGTACGTGGACAAGAGACTCTAGAACCGGGGAGTTGAAGACCGACGGAATCGACGAGAGAAAAGAAATGTTAGATGACAGATTAACATAAGACAGGTTGAAAATAGTAGACAGACAGGATTCAGAGAAGTCAACATAGACTGACTGAGAAACACTGGTGTACCTGACATCGGGTGGTCTCGTGAGAAAGGTGCCCTAATAGATTCGTTCAATATTAACAATAGTTAGTGGATCTCCTCCTTTACTGTTGGGTGAGGTCATAAAAACGGAAATTTTAGCATACCTTTCTCCTCGGACCGCCCGATACCAGGTGTCTCAGCACTTCTCTACCTGTGCTGATTCACTGACTCGTGCGTGCACGATAGTATCAATCACTACATTTACACACATGAGAGACTTCATGATTAAATCTTGAAACCATAAAACAAATCTTTCATATTAATAAAGACATTTTGGGACCAGGACTACAGATCAGTCTCGAACTTGACTTGTCGTTGTATTTACTAAGGATCCTAAGAAGAAATAGGTTTGGAATGTTCATTCAGAGATGTAAATTTGAAAATAAAAACTTACCAATAACAGGATTGACATAGACTCCTTATGCATCAATTAGGAAAGATGGTGTCGGAATAACAAGGAAAGTTAAGTCAACGAGTCAGTACAGACTTATAAACACTGGGGTACTTTACGTCGTCCGGTCCGTAGGGACAGGTAGTGGTTGAGGGTCTCAAATGAGTTTGAGTACAGGTAACTCAGCCACTACGGTAGGGTGGTAGAGTAGGAGACAGTAAGGGAAGAGGAGGGTGGAAGTTAGAAAGGGTCGTAGTCCCCGAAAAGTTTACTCAGTCAAGAAGTATAGTCCGCCGGTTTCATAACCTCAAAGTCGAAGTCGTAGTCAGAAAAGCTACTGATAAGTCCTACTAAAAGAAACCCTACCTGACCAACCTAGAGGAATATCAGGTTCCCTGAGACTTCTCAGAAGAGGTTGTGGTGTCAAGTTTTCGTAGTTAAGAAACCGTGAGTCGAAAGAAATATCAGGTTGAGAGTGTAGGTATGTACTGATGACTTTTCTGGCATAGAAACTGATCTACCTGGAAACAACCGTTCATTACAGAGATGAAAAATTGTTCGACAGATCCAACCGGTATTGAGAAGAAGATTCCTCGTTCACAGAAAATTGAAGTGCCACCGTTAGTGGTAGACGACACTAAAACCTCGGGGGGTTTTATTTCAGACTGTGACAAAGGTCACAAAGAGGTAGATGAACGGTACTTCTCTACCCTGGTCTATGGTACTAGAATCAAAAGACTTACAACTCAAAATTCGGTTAAAAAAACGAGAGGAGAAAGTGAAAGTAGTTCTGTGAGAAATCAAGAAGTGAAAGACGGTATTTCTACCACAGTAGACGGATAGACTCAATAACTATAAAGGGGGTCTTTAGAACTAAGGTCGAACACGAAGTAATTCAGGTCACAAAGAGTACTACATGAGACGTACATTCAATTTATTCGTCCCACTTTTATATGTCTGAACTGCATGAGGAAAAGGATAAACCTTGGTCAGACTACAAGGTACAGGTCAAGATGGACAACGAAGAACTGGACGTATGGTTAAATAGTTCTCCGTCCAGTCCACCAGACCATAAGGGTAGAGAAAGTCTTAAAAGGTGTCAAATAACACTAGGTGTGTCAGTTTCCGAAACCGTATCAGTTATTTCGTCTTCATCTACAAAAAGATATTGAGACAACGAAAAAACTACTAGGTCGTCTACAATCGTTAAACTAGAGACCAAGGAGACGGAAAAGATTTTGGTCGAACTTGTAGACGTTCAAGTTCCAAGTACATGACAACTTCGGACCGAACCTTTTAAAACTCGTAATGAAAATGATCGTACACTCTACTCACGTTAACACACCATCAAACTCGTAAAAAACCGTAACGGAAAGAAACTCTAACCTTACTTTTGACTGGAAAAGGTCAGGATACCGGTGAGGACTCAAAAGGTTTTAACGACCGTATACTTCACGTCGTGAAAGTGTCGTAGTAGAAAATCCTAAACTTTATCGAGTTGACCTTAAAGTAATGGAGGTGATCAAAACAAGTATTCCGGGTGGACTGAAACGTAAGACCGAGATCCACTCACCAGTGTGGTAGCACTAATAGACCCAGTACTTCTAGAAAAAACATATCAAGAAGACATATAAGAACGGTGGAGGAGAATTATAGAAGACAAAGACAATCCAGGTATTGTAAATCCAAGAAATAACACGGGTAGAAATGTACTGTACAAGGGAACCATAGAGATTAAAAGAACTTCTCTAGCGATCTGAAAAGGTAAGATAAAAAAAGGGGATAAAGAAACGTGACTAGTGACACCTTCCGAAAGAATAGAGAGAAACGATAAGAAATCTTGAGACGTAAGTTTACCCATATAGACAGGAAAAGAGGAAACGAAAAGTGAAGAGAAGAGAAGAGTCGATAAAAATTCCGGAGGAGTCTGTTAGTAAAACGGAAAAACGTAAAGAAAAAGAACCCGTACCAGAACTAGGGACGGAGGACATGTTGTAGTGTTTGGAGACAGGTATTAAGCCGTCCATAAGACAGATACTCTAGATTAGGGAACTTAGATAAAGAGTGAAGGTGACATATTAGTATTCCCTAAACTAAATCCAGTATGGACTTACCAGATCACCAAAAGGGATGAAAGAAATTCAGACTCAAACCGTTATTCCTCAAGTACTAGACTCGGTGTCAGTCCCGGACCAGAACAAAAACGACTGATATGTCTCAAAGAGGTAGAAACCGATATCTCTTATATTGGTTACACTAAAACCATGACTGGTAGACCACTGTAGGTACACATCTCAGAAGAGAACACAACAACGTTCTCCCACAAACGATACTGGTCACACAAAGAACCGTTTTGATAATCGGAAACGGGACGAAGTAAGACATGAGGTTCCGGTTTAAACGGACAATGAGGTCCACAAAGAACTGAAGGATGAAAACGTAAGGTCAGGGGATATTACTTTTCCTGTAGAAAAACCCGACAATCAAGATCTTCCAGAACATCCAGAAGTATCTTGGTAAGTTGAAGTCGAAGAAGTCGTAATGAGCAACCCCGTATCTGAGCCTAATGACACTATAACTTACCAAACGGTATCTTTGTTTGTCTCCAGTAAGATAATAAAAACTCTAACGTGGGTTCATGACGTAAAACCAGAGAACAAATGATACTACCGATGAGGTAAAGAAGATTCCCCAAGAACGGGTGACATCATCTCTATTACCAGTCGACTCAATTTAAGTGGGGAAGGTCAGGATTTACAAGTGACTAAGTGAGAACGGTAGAGAACAAACTAGTGAAAGTTAAACGGAACTAAGTACCTGGATTGCAAGGTCCAAGGACACGTTATAACGAGAAATGTCGTAACCAAAAATGAAGGTAGTGGTCAACGTAGGTGTTGACCCACAACAAAAACGAAACCGAGGGAGAGAAGTAAGAAAGGCCTCAATAAAGAGGTGACTAGATGGTATCGTATAACCCGTGGATGGTTGGACCCCTCAAGTAGAAAGTCACAGGATACTAAAACGGAAAAGTGTGATTAGTACCCCGAGAGTTCTGTACTTATGGCTTCACCAAATGTGGTAAGGCAAGAGGTCACCTGGTACAAAACAGTCTTGAGAGGTAGTACTGACCAGGCAGAACCCACCGGGATGTGTCGTACCGAGTATCAAAGTGACTCAATCTATTCCGACACCAGGTACATTAGTCTAACCATTCAAAAGACACTAACACCAAACACTAACAAGGAAATTTCGACGAATACATAGGTGGGAATATGTAAATTCTTTCACATACTGGAAGTGGGAAGAGTAGGAATGAAAAAAAATGGATCGAAATCTGTTGATCTCTTGTCGATTGGGTCGACCGTGTTTTATTTGTGTTTTATTCGTAACTTTCATTCTTATTGAATTATTTCAATGAAGTAATACACTTTTTTATCAACTCTATAAGAAAATAAGAAGGGAAAGTAACGATTGGATAGAGAATAAAATTATTTTTCAGTAGATTTCATATGTCATTGAACTTCGGTGAGAGGGTGCGAAATATAAATCACTCTAAGTTCCCTGACTTAAAACGTTTAAGAATCAGGTATATTTCCGGGTGTTGAAGTAAATAAATGAGGCTTAGTAAGTAAATGACCAGTAAATCCATCAGTAGGTCTTCACTAAAGACTGTTTTTAGAATATATGTGAATCGATTAGAACTGATCATATTTGTCAAAAACAGTACACTTAAAGATAAACCCCTATACTGTATCGACCATTCTGTAACGATCTAACAAGTAACGGACCAGAGTAAAAGATTTTCACCGAGAGAATTTAAATCTTTATCCTTGAGTGACACAATACGTGACTTAAAGACGGTCTCGGACGAGAAGGTACAAAGATCTAGAAACTGATTAAAAAAGGATACGGAACTTAAAGTAAGAGGGAAACGGACAGACTACTCGACGAAGTCACGAGTTTTTGCGACGGAGTAAACACTTCGAAAAGGATTATAGGGTCGTTGTAACACACGAAGAAGACCAAAGGGCGAAAAGTTCAAAAGTAATATCATTTAATATCAACTGGGAACCTGTCACAACCTCAATTCCCACGGTTAGGAGACGTATCAGTTTTTAAGTGTATGTTGAATGTCATCTGGTCCCAGTTGACATAAATACAGAAAGAAAAAGTGATCTGAGAGTATTTCCGGATCTCGTATGGAGTGAGAAGATTGAAGTCACGAGTTGTATCCTTGACTATGAACGTCTAGGAGTCAGATCAAAGAAGAATTTCCATTTTAGATGGGTTACGGTTTAAGTAGGATTTAAAATTTCACATGTTAAGTCACAAAAAAATTAAGTTTCAACATATCGGTAATGAGTGATATATTAGAATATTCTAAAGTACTCGGGGTTTTCTCTAGAGTTGGGTTATCGTCAGTGAGGTTTAAGATGGGAGGGAGGTCGAGGACGGTTGGTGACTAGACAAAACGTAGAGATACCCAAATGGAAAAGACCTGTAAAGTTTATTTACTTTAGTATGTTATACACTGAAAACACAGACTGAAGAAAATGAACAGTATTTTGAAGGTTCCGAGATGGTATGACATCGTACTTGATCATGAAGTAACGAAAATAACCACTTATTATTAGAAACCATACTTATATCGTATGATACAAATATACCAGTAGTCAACTAACCGTAAACCTACCAAAGGTGAAAAACTGATAATACTTATTACAGTAATACCTATGAGTACATTTTCAAAAATATAAATACAGGTACACACGCACGAGTCAACGAAGTCAACACAGACTACGGAACACTGGGATACCTGACATCGGGTGGTTCGAGAAGACAGGTACGCTTAGAGGTTCGTCCTTATGACCCCACCCAACGGTACGGGAGGAGGTCTCCTAGGAGGACTGGGCCTAACCCCATAGTTTGGTACAAAGGACGTAATGTCCGTCTAAGAAATGGGTAACTCGGTGGACCCTTCGAGGAAAATATACGTATATATCAAAGTTAAGAGAATCTATGTTTCCTCACTTTAAAGACCATTGAGACAAATTGAGAAACTCTTTGACGGTTTTACAAAAGGTTTCAACGACATGGTAAAATGAAGGGATGGATATCACATAACACCCAAGGTTAAAAAATTCTAGAAGAGGTCGTGAACGATGACAGACAGAATAACTAATATCGATAGGATTACCTACACTTCCCCCAGAATAACACTAAAACTAAACTTAAATGGATTACTTATTATAACTCGTAGAACAATACACGAATAACCGGTAAGTATAAAAGAAACCTTTTTAATAATAAGATTAGTAAACGGGTATAAAACAACAAAAAATCACAACTCTCGAGAAGGGTCCTCCACGTCACCATTTCTTAGATGGACGGTTACGTTCTCTCTCTTCTCTAAACTACGGACCCAACCCTTCTAGGGGATTTCATCCTTTACCGTTGGGCGAGATCATAAGAACGGACTTTTTAACGTACCTGTCTCCTCTGACCACCTGATGTCAGGTACCTCAGTGTCTTTCAACCTGCGGTACTTGTTCACGTGTGTTTGTGTGTAATGTGTACTCAACGAATATATCACACCTATGATCTTGAAATGGTCTTTACGTTAAAGATTTATCGGATAACAAAGGAGGTTTACAATGGATGACGAAGTCCGTCGGTATCGACGGATACTAACAAAAACTGTCTGTAGGAACCTTTTTCAATAAAAGTCACTCGTTCAAGATACAGTCTAATTAATTTCTGTCGGAACTTCACCATAGAAGATACCTTGGTGACTTGTCCAGTTTTGAAGAGGTCCTTCCATTGAAACCTCCTCAAGGTTAGGGTAAGACAGAAGAAGTCAACGACGGTTTGACAACCAAAAGTGGGACTCACCACCGACATCCCAAAATTACGATAGTGTTTCAACCTCGTCATCCCCCAACCCCACCTGATCCCTTGTAATCTAGTGGTGTTTCAAACGAAAATAACAGTCCTAAACCGTTAAAAAGAACTTATTAACGAGGGGTCCAATGACATTCGGAAACTAATTAAAGGTCTTAAGAATTTTTTTTGTTGACTAGAACTAAAAAAAAAGAAAAAAAACCGGTCACAAAAATGTGAAAATTCCTCTTCTCTTCTCCAAAAAAACCTTCGGAAAGGAGATGGTAAAAAATTGACTGTAGGTACCTTTTACAAAACTTATTCACTTATTTATTTACTTAAGGAATGTACGTACGAGTGGCTTTACAGAAGTATGAGGGGTTAAGTCGGTTCTATAAGTAAAAGACTTGACTGATTAGATGATGTTGGACGTCTGAGATCCAATTAACTCGGAACCTTAACTGACGAGATGGTTCTTCACTTTCCCCTATCTTCAACAAGAGGCATAACTCCACGAAGCATGACCAACAGGTGTAAAAACGATTCATACCTTCCCATGGTGAACAACGTAAAGGACACTACATTAATAAAGGACAGAAGAAAGATTCCCCGAAGGGTCGACCACGCCACCATTTTTTAGGTAGACGGTCATGTCCTCTACGATCTCTGTGTCTAATCTAAGGACCCAGTACTTCTAGGGGACCTCATCTTTTACTGAAAGTTGGTACAAAAAACTAGAACATAAATCATACTATATAAAAGTCAAGAAAACAAAAACGGAATAAACTCGTCGATAAAACAGAACTTAAGTCTGAGACACTTCGGGAACGAAATGATGACATAAAAAACATAAGTAATACAAAAGGGTTTATAGAATTACTTAAAACTTCAACTTAGTAGTAGAACAAAACCAGAAAGACTAGAAGGAACCGGTAGTCGGAAAGGTAAAAAGACTGACGATGGGAACGTAAAAACAGAACCTCTACTACGATTTGGAACCTGGGGTGAAGAATCACTAGGAAACGGTGTTCACTGGGACGTTACTGTGGGGGAATCGTTTTACATTATAGAGGATTCACGAATTCAGAAAACCGGATTGTACTTCTTAATGCACTGATCGGAAAAACTCTATATGATTTAGAGGGACCAGTGATCCTAGGTTGTGTGACTTACTCATGGAAAATTTGTACAATAAAAAATTTCGTTTATAAACAAATAGTCTGACATAAACGAGTAAATTTACATAAGATTAAGACCTTTAGTCAAGGGTAGTTACCTCTTTAATAGGAATACAATTTTCTATTTGACTTCATGTAATTTCAAAACCTCAAATAAACTCATTTGTAACTAAACTTAACCGATTTACGGTTTGGTTTTTACTCATCCTTGAGAAGTCACCGATTTCTCAAATCAGTGATTTCTCACTGAAATCTCTTTCAGAATATCTCGTCTGTGTCTTCGTTTCGTTTCTTCAATAGACTAACCGATGACGAATTAGATAACGGAATAAACCCTTTCGGATCAGTCACACTAACCAACAGGAATTCAAAGTTAAAGAATTGGAACTCCGTGAATTTCATTAACCAATAGTGAATCCAAAGTCAAACAAATGAATTCGACGGTTCTATAATCTTGGTGGAATCAGATTATTCGAGAAACAAATTAATGAAATTGTGAACGTATGTAAATTTTAATAATTTTAAGAGATAAAACCCTAGGAACTTTTTACGAAAAACAAGAACAAATAACACAATTGATTCTAATATAAAAAATAAGAGAAAGAGGAAAGGATTAAACAGAATTGAAGATACATATTCTCTTTTTTCATAAGTTAGATTAATTTATTTAATAACGAAAACCCAAATTAACTGATTAACGAAAAGTTATCGATACTTTAGTAATTCACTTGTCGGACAACGTAAATTAAATGGATACGTTAGTCCTCGGATTACATGAGAATAAATATATAAAGTATCAATATTATTCTCAAGTGTATCTAACTTATTTTATGGATCCTTATTTGGATAGATTTCTTCGTTTTCTGGACATATGTCTTTTAATACTATGACTACTTTCTTTAGTTTCTGTTGTATTTGTCTACCTATTTATATGGTACAAGAACCTAATCTTCTAATTATAACCCTTTTACTGATATGATAGGTTTCGTTAGATGTCTAAGTTAGGTTACAGATAGTTTAATGGTTACCGTAAAAAGTGTCTCAATCTTGTTTTGTAAAATGTCAAACCTCCCTTTATGTTATCTGAGGTTTATCTGTTTCGTTATAACTCTTCTTTTTACCTCGACCTCCTTATTCCCAGGGAAATAAAAACCCCCGAGGTTTTAGTGACGTCTACCACTAACATCGGTACTTTAATTTTCTGTGAGGAGCCATCTTTTCAATACTCGTTGGATCTATCGTGTAACTTTACGTCTCTGTAATGAAACGGTTGTTTCCAGGTAGATCAGTTCCGATACCAAAAAACTCACCAGCACATACCTACACTGTCAACCTGACACTTCTTTCGACTCGTGGCTTCTTAACTACGAAAACTTGACACCACAACCTCTTCTGAGAACTCTCAGGGAACCTGACGTTCCTCTAGGTTGGTCAGGTAAGACTTCCTCTAGTCGGGACCCTAAAGAAACCTTCCTTACTACGATNGTCATGAAACCGGTGGAGTACACTTCTCAACTGAGTAACCTTTTCTGAGACTACGACCCTCCCTAACCCCCGTCCTCCTCTTCCCCTGCTGTCTCCTACACTACCGACCTATCGTAGTGACTGAGCTACCTACACTCAGACTCACTTGAGGCCCTCAACCACTACCTGTCCCTCCGAACCGTACGACGCTAAGTACCCCAACGTTTGGTTCTCAGCCTGTGTTGACTCGCTGACTTGAAATCTGATATGATTTTTCGACAACATTAGTTCTGTCATACCATGACCGTGTTTTTGTCTTTATATCTAGTCACCTTGACCCGTCTTTCGGGTCTCGATTTGAGTGTGTGAATACCAGTGGATTAGTTACTGTTTCCTCCGTTCTTATATGTTGCTTCTTTTCTATCAGAGAAGTTATTCACCACGATCCTTTTGACCTGTCGATGTACATTTTATTACTTTAATCTTGTATGAAATTGTGGTATATGTTTTTATTTGAGTTTTACCTAATCTATAGATTTACATTCCAGCTTGTGATGTTTTAAAAATCTCCTTTCGTATCCCTCTTGTGAGACTGTATTTAACATCGTTCTGGACAAAACTGAGTGGGGGACTTATTGTTTTTATTTTTGTTTTTATTTGTTTACCTTGGATTAATTTGTATTTTCGAAAAAGTGTTGTTTCGTTTTGTTCGTTCTACTTTTCTGTTGGGAGTCCTACCCTCTTTTATGAACGTTTGCTTCGTTGACTGACTCCCTAATTAGAGGTTTTGTAGAGTACGTCAAGTTATAGTTTGTTGGGTTAATTTCTTACCCGTTTTCTGGGTTCATCTGTAAAGAGGTTTCTTCTGTATGTCTATCGGTTCTCGTGTCCTTTTCTACAAGTTGTAGTGACTAATAATCTCTTTACGTTTAGTTTTGATGTTACCCCATAGTGGAGTGTGGTCAGCCTTACCGGTAGCAAATTTTTGGATGCTTGTTATTTACGACCTCTCCGATACCTCTTTTCCCTTGTGAGAACTTGACAACCAACCACCTTTACATTTAACTATGTCGGTGATACCTCTTGTCACACCTCTAAAGAATTCTTGGATTTTTATCTCAATGACATAATAGGTTGGTAGGGGAGGACCCGTATATGGTTCTCTTTTATTAAATTTCTTTTGGTACATAAATTATTCTATGTACATGGTGTCGAAAGAATAGGTAAACAGACGGCTACCTGTAGATCCAACGAAGGTACAGGATTGATAACATTTGTCACGACGCTACTTGTAACCCCATGTACACAGAGAAAGTTAAGACCAAAGGAGCTACACATACGGGTTGTCACCCTAAAGACCCAGTATACCGTCAAGATTAAGGTCAAATTTCTTAGAGGTGTGACAAGAGGTATCACTGACAAGATCAAACGTAAGGATGGTTGTCACATTCTCGCAAGGGAAAAGAGACGTGGGAGAGGTCGTAAATAACAAACGTCTGAAAAACTATCGTCGAGTGATGTTATAACATTTCATTAATCGGAGGTTAATTTTATTTGTTTAAATAAATTTTTTATGTACGTAGGGTTACAAGTGACACCGTGATAAATGTTATCGGTCCGGTACCTTCGTTTGATTTACAGGTAGTTGTCTCCTTACCTATTTCTCCTACACCGTGCATATATCTTACCTCATAATGAGTCGGTAATTATCCTTACTTTGAGACGGTAAACGTCTCTGCACCTACCTGAATCTCTGACAGTATGTCCCACTTCATTCAGTCTTTGTTTATAGTACATAACTACGTACATACACCTTAGATCTTTTCACCATGTCTACTTGGATGAACGTTTCGTCTTTATCCCTTTGTATACATCCCTTCTTTGTATACCTGTAGTTCCACCCTGTCCCTCAACTTCACTTAACGCTAACTGTATATATGTGACGACGACGACGATTCAGCGAAGTCAGCACAGGCTGAGACACGCTGGGGTACCTACCGTCGGGTGGTCCGAGGGGACAGGGACCCTAAGAGGTCCGTTCTTGTGACCTCACCCAACGGTAAAGGAAGAGGTTACGTACTTTCACTTTTCATTTTCACTTCAGTGAGTCAGCACAGACTGAGAATCGCTGGGGTACCTGACGTCGGATGGTCCGAGGAGGCGGGTACCCTAAACGGTCCGTTCTCATGACCTCACCCCACGGTAACGGAAGAGGTTATATATGTGATGATTCATATTTTATCTATTGATTACTCTTGGATGACATCTCGTGTCCCTCGAGATGAGTTACGAAACACAACTTTTTCTCCCTTAACTTATATACGTATGTATATCGACGAAGTGAAACGATATTGTTGTCTTTGATTGTTGGAACGTTTCGTTGGTTTGAGGTTAATTTTTTTTAAGTATGTCTAATAGTTGGTTAAAGAAATAGTTCATGAATTAAGAATGGAGTCAGAGAATTATACAAGAAATATACTAAATTATAACTTTATCGATCTATTCGTTTTAACAAAACTCGAGACTTAGGGTGAGGTTTAAACCTATCTTTCCTACCCACAGATGTTCCTCTACGAAAATAATCTGAACTGAGTTTGTAAGTAATGACTTACAGACCATAGATTTTTGTAATAATGATAGAAAGACTCCTTTGATCAGAACGAAAATGAGATTTTCAGTGTAGTGTTAGTGAAGTCAACATAGAACTAATAAAACCTTTAAGGAACATCTATGATTGAATAACGTTCGTAACTAAGAAATTCTCTTCTTTTACTCAAGGGTCGAACCGAGGAGATTCCTAAATGAAAATAAGATCGGTTTCTCTAATCTGGTCCTCTGGACCTGGTTTTTTTTCAGATGTGTTGTTTAATACCATAAGTATAGAATTTAAACATACGTCAGGTTTGAGACGATTTATTTCACATTTCGTTCTAACCAAAAATCACGTCTGAAGAGTACGACAAGTATTTTCTTGTTAAGGGAAGAAAAGAAGTTTGTGATGTATTAGCATGGGTCATTCGGTATAAAAGGTCTACAACTATGACTCCATACCTCTTAAACCTAGTTGGAGTAAGAAGTCTTTCATTAAGTGATCCTCTCTTTCCTTATCGACTCTGTCGTAGGACAGATACACACAAGAGGTCGTAAGAGTGGGTTCTTGTTCAATTCTAAACAATGTCAAGTATGATAACCATCCTTAAGTCCAAAATCAGAAGAAGGTTTATTTGTTTGAACAACGGTACCCACCACCCGTCTTTTCACTGAAAATTTTTAGGTACGTAAAATAGGTGACACCAAGAATAAAAAACTCATAACACTCGGTTTAATTCATTTACAGTTCAGAAAGAGTGTTGAGGTCACTGTTTTTCTTTAAATTTCGGGGTCCACGATGGTGTTTATAACTTTGGACAAATCAAACCTACGATGGTTAACGTTGTACCTTGTACCTTTGAGAGGGTGGTTTCGGGAAGAAATTATAGGAGTCTTACTTAATTTTGTACTACTCTTCTATAGTCTTAATCAGAGAACAGAAAACTGAGATACGGAATATCTCAGTCTGGATGCCTAGAGGGACACTAAACTCTAAACCTGATCATATAAATTCCTTTACTTCTTAGTTACTACTAAAGATAGTGTATAAATCTCTGGTCGTTATTTTAGATGGTCTAAACTCCAGATAGTAAATTTCCTGTATTTATTTAATACTATCGAAGAAGGGACCGAGTCTCTCATATAATTGATTTCCTTTTATAATACTCAAACATTAAATTGAACTGGTCATGGGATTCTTAAAAGTTTATCACGGTTCTTCTCAGATATCTTCAAATTTGTTTTATTCTTTGAGTCTCCTTTGAAGACGATGTGTCTAGTAATTTAGACGTATGAAAAACTTTTTTTAATATTTACCCGACTTTTTCCTCTCAATTTATACAACCACTTCATGAAATTCTGTCGTAACAAGCAAGTGAAAACTAAAGACGGATCCCGGTACCAAAACTACTCTTTGTTTCAATAAACTAGTACTAGGATATCAAAATTAGTCTTGGATGGTTTGTACGTGGTTTTGAGACAAAAGTTAATGGGACTGTTCCCGTGTCTACATACTTCGTTATGTACTATAGATAAACCAAGAAAATCTAATTCCTTAAGTGTGTTGAGTGTAACTATAACGAATATCTTTGATTTCAACAGTCGATTGGAAGGATACAAAAATTACACGATAACTCGGTAATTTAGTGAGTGTAGGATCGGTATTCTTACACCGGAAATAGAAGACTATACCTTCATTATAAGTCTGTTTTCAATATATATTTATAAAACTTATGAAGATTCAAAGGACATCAGAGTCCTAAGGTTTATTAAGATACGTGGTGTTTCAAAAAGATAACAGTAACTCTTAACTATAAATATATCTTTTGTCGGATAAAATGTATCTCAATTTCAGTAACCAACTCAAGAAACTCGCCGTGAGACAGTGGTGGACATGAGGGGATAGACATGACTTGAGAAGACTTATATACCCGAAGGGTCCACCGGGATCACCATTTCTTGAGTGGACGGTCACGTCCTCTACATTCTCTACACCCAAGTCGGGGACCCAACCCTTCTAGGGGGCCTCCTCCCGTACCGTTGGGTGAGGTCATAAGAACGGACCTCTTAGGGTCCTTGACTCCTCGGACCGTCCGATGTCAAGTATCCCAGCGTTTCTCAACCTGTGTTGACTTCACTTCCTCGTACGTGAAACCTTATATCTAAGGTCGAAGGAGTACTAATAGAAAGTACATTTGTGTTGGGGTCTGGACTTAAACGAAAGAAGGATATCTACTTTTCTCACTCCCTCTCAGACCTCTGTTTGGTCGGATTCTTATAAAATGATACTCAGTGTTCGTTCTTGTCCGGGGTGAGTCACCTGTCACTATCGAGACACAAGAGACCGAACCTTCGTGACCTAACAGGGTGATGTCTTGAGTAGTCGGTGGTTCACCACCTATATATTTCTAGTATAGGGTCGGGAGGGTGTATCGAAGTGTCCAGAGGTACTTTGTTGGTGGGTTGGGCAGTAGTAAGTCTTTCTCAGTGTCAAACTTAGTTAAGTTCGAACCTTTACTAAGTTATCAGTAAACCTAGACCTTATTCCTAGAATAATTTACTTTTGGGTTTGACCAAGTTTATAACCTGGTTAATATCAGACTATGTTTGTACACCTTTACCAAAATCTAAACTTAAGGAAGTCTGTGACTCGTCTAAGTTGGGTCATTTTTATAATTCATAGTAGTTTCATAGACCCCTTTTTGTTCTCCGTAGAGAATTGGTTAGAAGGGACAACGTGATAGAGTGTAAGGATATAAAATATTCGTAAGTTATGCCAATACAACAGTGTTTCTGTGTGAGTTCGACGCAAAGAACCAACTAGACCGGGTGAGGGTTCCTATAGTCGATGTAGGATGTTAATTTTTCCGTATTCGTTGGAGGAATACAACAACTTTTTCGTTTGTGGGAAAAGTTGTTGTGTTCTCTATTGAAATGTGTACCTGTAGTGGTGTACCAGTTATAGTTTTAGTTTAACTAATATGGGAAACATCGGTTTCCACCTCTTCGACATATCAGTCTTTTTTTTTTGTTCTGGACCTCGACTTACACCGAGACTAGTAGTCGAAGAGTGTCGTTTTAAGTCCGAAATTGATTTGTTTCACCCCCTTTGGTGATCCATTCGGTCCATACTGGATTTAAGGAATACTTATACGTCACCTCCACTGCTTGTTTAAGTTCCCTAATCTAGACCATTTGTCACACGGACTTCCTGATACCTACCTCCATGCATTATAACTTGTCCTCCGTCACTCGTTTTGGTAGGGTTCTTTTTCTTTTCGTTCTTACGTTTCACCAACAGACTCCTTCGAAATGTTTGTCGACTCCTTTCTTCTCTTCGCTTTTCGTTCCCTCTTTCCCTTTCCATGTAGGTTGATTTGCGTCTCAAAGTTTCTTGTCGTTCCCTCTGTTCTTCTGGAAGAAGTCGCTTGTTACGTATTTTGATCTCCTTTTGTTGTCTGGCCTTTCTAATCCCTAGAGAAGTCCTTTAACCTTTATAGTTCCCTTATAAAGTGGGTTTCTGACCGTGTTATTTCCTGTCTTTACCATCTGTGGACTATCTGAGTCTTCTCTAGTTCTTCTCTACCTTTCTTATATACCTTCTTGACATAATTTTTTCTAGAATTACTTGGTCTATTGATGCTACCACACCAGTCGGTCTCAGTCTGTAAGACCTTACACTTCAATTCACCCAGAACCCTTCGTGACGACAGTTATTTCGATCACCTACACTACCTTAAGGTCATTTCCATAAGTTTTGGGATTTCCTACTACGATAGTCTCACAACGTCAGTTGTAGAATCGTTTAGACCTTCTGGGTCGTCACCGGTGTCCTGACCTTTTCCAGATAGGAGTAGGGTCAAGGATTCTCCCAATTATGATTTCTTACAAGTATAGTAGCCTATTGACGTGAGTAGAGGGTACGATCATTCCAGTGTGAATTTTATAACGTACAATCCGAAGTCATAATACGCTTGATTCTTGAAGGTCTACAGGTTCGACTCAAATCTTTTCCTTCTCCTTGGTCTCCAGTTTAAAAGTTGTAAGTGACCTAGTATCTCTTTCGTTCCCTTAAGGTCTTTTTATAGATAGAGACAAAGTTAGTGATACGATTTCGGAAACAGACACACCTAGTGTTGTTTGACACCTTTCGAGAATTGCTCTACCCTTATGGTCTAGTAGAATGACAGAGGGCTCTTTGGACATACGTCCAGTTGTTCGTTGTCAATCTTGGGACATACCTTGTTGACTAACCAAGTCGAAACTCTTTCCTCATGGTGTTCCGATAGACGACAGTGAGAAAAATAAATTGGATATGTGACTTGTGTAGTACTCTTTAAAACCGACCTACTCAATGTTTGACCTTAGTTCTATCCACCCTTTTTGTAGTTGTTGGAGTCTATACGTCTACTATGGTGAGATTACCGTCCTTGGTTTCTCCTTGATTTCTCGGAGAACTACTTCCACTTCCTCCTCTCACTTTCTCGGTGGAATTTTAATTTATAATTTTTTTGATTCTAGTACCGTAGACCGGGGTAATGAAGTACCGTATATCTTCCCCTTTTACACCTTCATCACTGTCTAAAGTAGAAAACCCCGAGATGTCAGTGACGTCTACAACTGACGTCGGTATTTTGGTCTTCTGTTAACAAAGAACCTTCCTTTCGATACTGTTTGGATCTGTCATACAACTTTTCGGCTTTGTAATGAGACGGTCGTTTCATGTCATCACTCTCGACCTGGCATTTCCACCGTCTCGCGGTTTCTTATCTACGGAAGTCTGACACCACAACCTCTTCTGAGGACTTTCAGGGAACTTGTCGTTCCTCTAGTTTGGTCAGTTAGGATTTCCTTTAGTTAGGACTTATAAGAAACCTTCCTGACTACGACTTCGAGGTCATAAAACCAGTGGACTAAACTTGTCGGTCGAGTGACCTTTTCAGTCCCGTCCACGACCCTTTCTAAGTCCCGTCTTCCTCTTATCTCGCAGTCTCCTACTCTACCGACCTACCGTAGTGACTACGTTCTCTTTACTTGAACCTTTTTGAAACCCTCTACCACTCCCTATCTTTCCGGACCTTACGAAGTCAGGTATCCCAACGTTTCTCCTTCTGTACTGACCCACTGACTTGTTCGTCCCTTTGGGATAGTAAGTAGTCGAAAGTATTTGTAGGGAATGGTCTTCCGTAGTCTGACTTTAAACAGAAAGGAACCTATAAACGAACCCATAAAAGTCTCCGTTGTCTTAATGTTCCGAATTTCCTGATATCCGTAGTTCTTCTCAGTCCCAGAGTCGGTGACCTTTGACTCGGAGATCTTATTTCACCGAAAGAACGAGATAAAACAAGAGTCGAATCTTCTAGTTACTCCATCTGGTCCGACAGGAAGGTTCACTTTTCACAAACATTTCTTTTCGGTTATTCTACCAACTGGAACACTTTTTAATACTCCATCTATTTTTCACGGATTGTCATGACCAATAATTTGAATCAACCCGGGGTCCTGTCCGAGTGACTCGGTGTCGTAGAAACCCACCTCGGGGTCGTAAATATATAGAAATATTTCGAAAGAGTTCACTAAGATTCCATCTACATACTTGTAACCTCTTTATGACTATATTCCGAATAAGAGAGGGAAAGGAAATCGAAAGAGGATATTATGAAAGAATGGTGGGGTTTTGTCCAGAGATCACGACAGAGACTAAAAGGTGTGATGGGTCTGGTAGTAGTGTCGGTACTTTCTGGGGGGATAACGGAAGGAATCGTGGAGTATGTGAGTGGGTCATAAGAGCCGGGATGAATGTATTCATATTTGGTTACTTTAATATCATTTAACGTCAACTTAGGGTTCGTTCGAATTACGTGATTTAGAAGTCCTCATTAACATAAAACTTTCTCCTATCTTTCAAATCCCTAATGTTACCCGTCCCCAACCCCCTCAAACGTCTATGATAGTCGTTTTAGTAGGAGGAAATTCTGGATAAGTCTCAAGGTCACGTTTTTACTGTCGTTTCCTTCTGGGACTTGAGTAGAGGATAACTGTGTTCCTTAGTTGTGGATGTATATCTCGTTCAGGAGGACTTCTTGACTCCCGACCTACTTTTAGAAGACACGTCGAATTAGACACGTTTAGTTTTCCCACCGAAAACGTCCCGATTTCACGGCTTTTACACAAAGAAGAGACGAAATTTCCACCTTCCCCTTAGGTTTTATACCACGAAAGACCACGAAGGTCGGAACCTCTCTCAAGGTCGAAAGAAAGTAAATGTCCCTGGTGTATCTCTACTCGTCCTCTTTGTCTCTCTGTGTCATAACTTCTCTGGGGTGGGGTGAGGACTACGTCGTTGTACGTGATCCCTCCCTATACAGACTTCCTTGGGTCAGTGAATGGACGGGACTCCGTGTATCCTTTTTGTCAGTAAGTTCCAGTGGTAGCCTCTTCCGTTACCGTCGGGTGAGGTCATGAGAACGGACCTTTTAGGGTACCTACCTCCTCGGACCATCCGACGTCAGGTACCCCAGCGATCCTCAGCCTGTGTTGACTCGCAGAAGTGAAAGTGAAAAGTGAAAGTACGTAACCTCTTCCTTTACCGTTGGCTGAGGTCACAAGAACGGACCTCTTAGGGTCCCTGCCCCCTCGGACCACCCGACGACAGATACCCCAGCGTGTCTCAGCCTGTGCTGACTTCACTGAATCGTCGTCGTCTAATATGTACTTTCTTTGGGTGAGTGATTGGGGTCTCGTAGACTATTTACCCACCCCTTCCCGACCTGGGACACCGGACATGGGTGACTTCGAGGTTGTTCGGACGGTCAACGGACTGTGTGTGTCAGATGTGTCTCCTACAAAGGTGTGTTCCGGTGTGGAAGTTCTTGCACTCTCCATCGACAAAGTAGATTAACTATTTTTTGTTTCAGTTTGTTTGACTCCTTTACTTACTTTCGTTTCTATTTTAGGGTCTTTTTGTGGGATTACTTTGTCTATTTATGACATTGACTAATCTTCAAAATTCACTCAGTATTTTTACGAGTGACTTGAGTCTCTTTGTGTCACTCTTACAGTTGTTTCTTGATCTCTTATATTCTTTCTTAGTTAGTCTCGACTTCTTACACGATACGAATCACCGCAGACTGAGAAAAACTGGGGTACCTGACGTCGACCGGTTCGAGGAGACAGGTACACCGAAGAGGTCCGTTCTTATGACCTTACTCAACGGTATGGGAGGAGGTCCCCTAGAAGGGTTGGGTCCCTAGTTTGGGTCCCTAGCTTGAGTCCAGAGGACGTAACGTCCACCTAAGAAATGGTAGACTCGGTGCTCCTTCGGGTCTTTATAAGATCTCTCTTAACTATCGTCCATACTACTATATCTTTTTACCCAGTCCTTAGACCTTCTCTCTTCTCACTTTTAGTGGGTCAACCTTATCGTCTTTGTTTTTTCTTAAATACTCCTCTCAAATTTCTTAGAGACCCTGTAGTAGTTCGTATGATCGTACGTGTAATGTTCCCAGTGTCTCCTCTTCTTTCTCCCTCTTTTAAATAAACTTCTTTACTACTGACTTTTGAAGAAATTGGACTCCTTCTTTTGTCTATAGGTCCAGGTTCTTTGTCTCTCAGGTTTTGTTCTACTTGGGTTTCTCGAGGTTTGATTCTGTTTGGTGTTAATTTGACTTTTTTGAAGTTCTGTCTCTTAAAATCTCTGTAGTTTCAGTTTTGGTGTTACTCCACGGTGAAGTGTGGTCAGTCTCACAGACGCTAGGTTTTTAGACGTTCGTTATTTACGACCTCTCCCACACCTCTTTCCCCTTGGGAGAATGTGACAACCACCCTTACGTTTGATCATGTTGGTGATACCTTTTGTCATACCTCTAAGGAATTTTTTAACGTTTACCTTGACGGTATACTGGGTCGTTAGGGTGACGACCCGTATGTGTGGCTCCTTTGGTCTTAACTTTCTCTGTACACTGGGGTTACAAGTAGCGTCGTGACAAACACTACCGGCCCTACACTTCCGTTGGATCTACAGGCAGTCACCTACTTACCTACTCTTTCGACACCACGTACACGTGCCACCTTATAATGAGCCGGCAACCCCTCTTACGTAAACTTAGTCAAGACTACTCTACCTACTTTGACCTCGGCTGACACGTCTCACTTCATCCGGCCTCCCTCCCTGTGGTCACGTCACATGACTGTGTATACATACCTCAAACCTCCCTACCGCCACTACTGGGACATACGTCCTGTCGTCTTTCCTGTGTCTACACATATCGTCTGAAAACCTGAGTCTCCCTCTCCCTCTCCCTCTCCCACCCTACTAAACCCTCTTACCGTAACTTTGTACATATGATAGTACATTCTTAGCTTAGTGGTCAGATACAGGCTACGTCCTATGTCGTACGAACCCCGACCACGTGCCCCTACTGGGTCTCCCTACAACACCCCTCCCTCCACCCTCCCCCCAAGTACAAACCCTAGCGTACATGTGGGTACCACCTAAGTACAGTTACATACCGTTTTGGTTATGTCATAATATTTCATTTTATTTGATTTTTATTTTTCAATTTTTTTATTTTATTTTAGTAATATTTTCGATTTTTATTTTTTATTTTTTTTCTCTTTTTGTTGATAGGTGGAGGGTCTTATGACCTTTATTTTCGTTTTTATTTGTTTACCCTAGATTAATTTTAATTTTCGAAGATGTGTTGTTTCCTTTTATATTCGTTCCACTTTTCTGTCGGAAGACTTACCCTTTTTATTATCGTTTACTTCGTTGACTGTTTGTTGATTAGAGTTTTTATATATTCGTTGAATACGTCGAGTTAAGGTCTTTTTATTTACTGGGTTAGTTTTTTACCCGGTTTCTTGATTTGTCTGTAAAGAGGTTTCTTCTGTATGCCTANTTTTATATTCGTTCCACTTTTCTGTCGGAAGACTTACCCCTTTTATTATCGTTTACTTCGTTGACTGTTTGTTGATTAGAGTTTTTATATATTCGTTGAGTACGTCGAGTTAAGGTCTTTTTATTTACTGGGTTAGTTTTTTACCCGGTTTCTTGATTTATCTGTAAAGAGGTTTCTTCTGTATGCCTACCGATTGTTTGTGTACTTTTCTACGAGTTGTAGTGAGTAATAGTCTCTTTACGTTTAGTTCTGGTGTTACTCCATGGTGAAGTGTGGTCAGTCTTACCGACGCTAGGGTTTCAGATGTTCGTTATTTACGACCTCTCCCACACCTCTTTTCCCTTGGGAGAAGGTGACAACCACCCTTACATTTGATCATGTCGGTGATACCTCTTGTCACACCTCTAAGGAATTTTTTAACGTTTATCTTGACGGTATACTGGGTCGTTAGGGTGACGACCCGTATATGTGGCTCTTTTGGTCTTAACTTTCTCTGTGTACATGGGGTTACAAGTAGTGTCGTGACAAATATTATCGGTCCTGTACCTTCGTTGGATCTACAGGTAGTTGTCTACTTACCTATTCTTTCGCCACCATGTATATGTATTACCTCATAATGAGTCGGTAAATTTTCTTATGTAAACTTAGACAAGATTACTCTACCTTCTTTGACCTCGGTTAATATGTCTCACTTGATTCGGTCTTTCTTTTTGTGGTTATGTCATATGATTGCGTATATATATACCTTAAATCTTTCTACCATTACTACTGGGACATACGTTCTGTCGTTTTCTCTGTGTCTACATATCTTCTGNCTGAAAACCTGAGACTCCCTCTCCCTCTCCCACCCTACTAAACCCTCTTACTGTGACTTTGTACATATGATAGTACATTCTTTACTTAGTGGTCAGATACAAGCTATGTCCTATATCCTACGAACCCCGACCACGTGTCCCTATTAGGTCTCTCTACTATACCCCACCCTCCACCTTCTCCCCAAGTCCTAACCCTTGAGTACATGTGGGCACCGCCTAAGTACAGTTACATACCGTTTTGGTTATGTCATAACATTTCATTTTATTTCATTTTTAATTTTATTTTTTTTTAAAATTTTTTTTAAGGGTAATGTGATAGTCCACAAAAAGTGGTTTTTGAAATGTCTGGTCTTCCCTCACTGTCCTATATAAATTTCAGTACTTTCCTTTTTTCTGGACGATGGATCCTATAAGTTGGGTCCTTCCAATAGTAAGTTTTGACTTCCTTTCCATCACAGGGTCTGTTACTTTTTGTTTTTCCCAAGTAATGATGATTTGACCGGAATGTTCTTCACAATTTCCCAGAAGAAATTCACCTTTTCCTTTCTGGTATTAATTTTTATCTCTTTATATACTTTCTTTTTTAAGAGTGACTATTTTTTATTTATAAATCATTTCCGTCCCTTAGTCTGTGATTTTTTCTATAACACTCCCAATTTCTGTTTTCTTCATTTTAGTTGATATTAATGTTATTCATCAATTCCCTATGTGTTTTAGCATTGTGTACTTCAACTTGTAGTTTTTGTTTACACAGTCTCTCATGATACATCTCGAAAGTCTTACGTAAGTTTGTATTCATTGATAGTCGAGTTTTATTTGACTATATATACTTCGAGTGTCATTGGTATTTGACGTTTAGATGCTATCTATGTGTGTCTTTTTATTTCACTTTCCTTGAGTTTGTATTACGTTTTCTTTTAGTAGTTTGGTATAATCTTCTCTAGTTCTCTTTTTCTTACCTTGTTTCTTCTCGATGTTTTTACTCTTTTATCAATTGTCATTATTCATGTATGGATCGTTATTAGTGGGATTTGTTTGTATTTACCTGATGTGCGAGATAGGTTTTCTGTACCCTACCGACTTACATAGTTTTTGTTATGGGTATACACCGTTTCTCGGAGTGAAGACTAGATTTATATGTGTGTCTAACTTTGACTTTCCTAACTCTATCCGTATGGTTCGTTTGTCTTTGTATTTATTTCGACAGTATCTTTATGAGTATAACGTGTATTTTATCTAAAATTTTCTTGTGATTTTTTTTCTGTTACTGACCGTAATGTATTACCAACTACACAGTTAGACTCCTACCATATAAATACGTGGGTTACGTCTTGGTGGATTTACATATTTTGTTTATAATTTGTTTCCCTCTTTACTTGTCATTGTATTATGATAATCTCCTGAAATTTTGGGGTGAATGTAGTTACTTATCTGGTAGGTCTTTCTTTTATTCTTTTGTGACCAGAATTTACTGTATAATCTAGTTTAACTGAATTAACTGTGTATGTGTGTGTGTTATAAGGTAAGTTTTCGACGTCTTATGTATATGTAAAGTTACGTGTCAGAGGATTTCTCTAGTATACTGTCCTAGTATACTTCTCTACGTCTATCTCGTAAACTGTTTTAAATTGTAGATACAAACTATTTGTGAGAGTTGTTACATCTATGTCTCCCTTGTATAGAGTTGTATTATTTCCTATATGTACTGTTTGGGTATCGATTGTTGTATGTGTTACCACTTTTCGAGTCTCTTAAAGGAGATTCCAGTCCTTATTCTGTTTTTATGGGTGGTTGCGGTGAAAATAAGTTGTATTATGACTTTCAGGACGGGTCTTGTTAATTCTTTTCCTTTATCATCTGTAGGTTTAACTTTTCCTTTTTGACTGTCATTTCGTCAGGAAGAGACGTCTACTGTCATATGATATAGGTTTTTTTTGAGATTTATGTAGTACCTTTTCATAATCTTTATTTGAGTTATTTCAACATCCTGTGTTTTAATTATATGTCTTTAGGTAACGTATAGATTCGTGATTATCACTTGGTAGTCTTTCTCTTTAAGAGTAAATGTTAGTGTAGTTTTTCTTATTTTATAGTATTTATTTAAATTGGTTTCTCCACTTTCTAAGACTTTGTATATCCTGTAAATTTTCCTTTACCTTATATATAACGTGAGTACCTAACCTTCTTAATTATAAGAAATTGTAATAATACTATGGGTATAATGGGTTACGTTAGGTGTATACATTACGTTAGGGATAGTAGGTTTAATGAGTACCGTAAGGAGTGTCTTGATTTTATTAAGATTTTAAACACTCTTTGGTTTTATGTGGAACTTATCGGTTTCGTTAGAACTCTTTCTTCTTGTGTCGACCTCCGTAGTCCCCGGGACTAAAGTTTGATGATGTTTCGATATCATTAGTTATGTCATACCCCGACCGGGGGTTTGTCTGTGTATCTAGTTACTTTGTCTTATTGGATATAAATATACCAGTTAATTAAATACTGTTTCCTTCGTTCTCACCTTTATCAACTTTTTCTTACCTTTTTCACCTTTTCAAAGGGGTATGTTACCCCTTTTTAAAGAAGTTATTAACACAACCCTTTTAACCCGTCGATGTACGTTGTCTGAAAACCTGAGACTCCCTCTCCCACCCTACTGAACCCTCTTACCATGACTTTGTACATATGATAGTCCATTCTTTGCTTAGTGGTCAGATACAAGCTATGTCCTATGTCCTACGAACCCCGACCACGTACCCCTACTAGGTCTCTCTACTATACTCCACCCTCCACCCTCTCCCCAAGTCCTAACCCTTGAGTCCATGTGGACACCGATTAAGTACAGTTACATACCGTTTTGGTTATGTCATAACATTTCATTTTATTTCATTTTTATTTTTAATTCTTTTTTCTTATTTTGATTTGGTGAAAGAATATGGTATATGTTTTTGTTTGAGTTTCACATAATTTCTGAATTTACATTTTAGACTTTGGTATTTTGAGGATCTTCCTTCGTATCCGTTTCATGAATGAATATAGACAGAGGAGTCCGTTCCCTTTTTGTTTATTTATCCCGGATCAATTTTGAAAAAGTGACACTTCTTTTAGTAGTTGTTTTACTTTTAAGTTCGATGACTTACATCCCGATGGGTTCTATCTGTCCAGTATCACCTCTCAAGACGGTTGTGCACCAGGTGACCTCTTCCCTTACCTTGTGGTGAAGTCGTAAGAACGGAACTCTTAGGGTCCTTGTTGTACTTTTCCGTTTTTCTATACTGTGACTTTTTACTTGAGGGGTCCATCCATCTACGGGTTATACGATGACCTCTTCTCACCTCTTTACCGATGTATTCCTTAGTTCTCCGACTCGTTTTCACCTTTGTTACGGGTCGACACCGACACAGACCACCACTTTCATTTCAGATTACGACATTTTTTATTACGTATCCTTGGATCTTACGATCCAGGTACTTAGTTCTTTTAACCTTCACCAGTTTGTTCTCTACCCTTCTCACTTGTGACTGTAAAATCCTTGGTTACTTGATTTTACCTAACCTTACCCACTTAAATTAGGTATACTGGTAATGTAGATGATGACACCCGTTCTTAGAGAATCTTCTTTACTTCATCGGTAGTATCAGTTGTTTTCTCAGACTTTACGTTATGAACCTACTTTAGAGTTTTCCTGTCTTACTAGAGACAAACAAAGGTTCCATTTGGTAAGTTATAGTGTCATTAGGTTCAGATACGGGGTTGGTGATTACGGTTTCTTCGACTTCGACTTAACAGGACACTTCTGGATGTTCTTGAAGATCTTGATTGTGGTTTTCTTCTACAGGAAATGTAGTGTCGCCTGACCTTACGTTTTCGTCCTCCAGTTCTCTATGGACCTCATTGTCCGTTCACACCGGAACCTCATGTTTTACTTCGTCCGGCTTCTGATCGATTCAAAACGGTTCTCTTACGTGATCTGTATCATTTGTGGGAGAAGGTTGTTGTGTTTTCTACTGAAATGTGTACCTATAGTGGTCCACCAGTTATAGTTTTAGTCTAACTAATACAAGAAACGTCGGTTTCTACCTCTTCAAGATATGTCAGTCGGTTCTGGTCTTCGACTGACACCGAGTCTAGTGTTTGAGGAATAACGTTTTAAGTCTAATTTAACTTCTTTCATCCCTTTTGTAGATCCGGTAAGTCCATACTAGATTCTGTTTAGGGAATACTAAAATGTCACCTTCACTTTTTATCTAAGTTCCCTAATCTAGACTATCTCACGGACTCCTTGATAACTACCTCCAAGTACTGTAACATGTGGTGTTAAAAGTGACATCGTGACAAATGCCATCGGTTATATACCCTCGTTGGATTTACAGATAGTTGACTACTTTCCTATTTCTACACCATATAAATATATACATGTTACCATATAATCAATCTTTTCTCTTACTTTAGAACGGTAAACACTGTTGTACCTACCTGGATCTTCCAAAATACGTTTCTCTTTACAATCTTTTTCTATTTATAGTATACTATGGTGAATACGTAACTAGATTTTTTGTTTTTATTTGTCTTGTTTTAATCTGGGAGTCTATGTCTGTTTTTCGACCAACAAAATCCCCTTCCTCCACCATCCTATTGTGCATGGGAAAGACGTCCTTACTGAGAGTGGAAGGTTTACTTGTTCCGTCTGGGGTTAGTTAGTATAAACACTGCTATCAGTGTTTATACAATATATTCACACTGTCAGCGAGTCAGTACAGACTGAGAAACGTTGACATCGGGTGGTCCGAGGAGACAGGTACCTTAAGAGGTCCGTTCTTATGACCTCACCAATCGGTAAAGGAAGAGGTCCTCCCAACTGATTATGACGAAATCGGGTCACCGACACCGTGGTACCATGGTAATGACCCCACCGTAGGATTTCATAACCGAAGAGAAAGAACGACGGGGACTGACGTGACGTTTCGGTAGGAGTCCCGAAGTGACCAAACACACAGAGTTCGGAGTCAAGGGGGGTGTCTTTTTCCAATACGTTTATTGGAACTAAACTCATGATATATTTTTCGACCTTATGGGTCATTAAATAAATTTACTTTTCGTTTACCTCACAAGGGACCCTAGTACTCTTGACCATATAGATATAATGACCGGTGCCATTTAGGGGCGAACGGAAAACTTGTATTAACTTTTTCGTCGACGTATTAGATACCTTTCACTATTTCGTCTCTTGGACACAATTCCCCAGAAGTTATAAGTGACGAAGGTCCCTATGAAGAGAAGGTTTAGTCCTCGTCTTTCAGAGCATGACGTCGGAAAACTAAACGGTAAAGTCGATTCTAAAGTACCGGGAATAACAATCAACTCTATGACGAGAGGGTTCTTGATCTCTCACAGGTTCCGAGTCGAGTGGTACTGTTATCCTTTAAATTGAGTACGATTACTACACTCGTTAAAACGTATCCTTGGAGCTTACAGTCCAGGTACTTAGTTCCGTTTAACCTTCACCAGTTTGTTCCCTACCCTTCTCACTTGTAGTTGTAAGATCCTTAGTCACTTGATTTTACCTGACCTTACCGACTTAAATTGAGTCTACTGGTGATATAGATGATGACACCCGTCCTTAGGGAATCTTCTTTACCTCATCGGTAGTACCAGTTGTTCTTTCAGGCTTTACGTCATGAACCTACGTTAGAGTTTTTACTGTCTTACTAGTGACAGGCAAAGGCTCCGTTTGGTAAGTTATAGTGGCATTAGGTTCAGATACGGGGGTTGGTCAATGTTACTTCTTCAACTTCAACTTACCAAGATACTTCTGGATGTTCTAGAAAATCTTGATTGTGGGTTTTTTCTACAGGAAAGGTAATATCCCCTGACCTTACGTTTTCATCCTTCAGTCCTTTGTGGACCGCATTGTCCGTTTAAACCGGAACCTTATACCTTACTTCGTCCCGTTTCTGATTATCTCAAAACGGTTCTTTTGTGTGACCAACATCGTTTGTGGGAGAAGGTTGTTGTGTTCTGTTCTGAGATGTGTACCTGTAGTGGTCTACCAGTTGTGGCTTTAGTCTAACTAATATAAGAAACGTCGGTTTCTACCTCTTCGAGATATATCAGTCGTTTTTTTCTGATCCTCGACTGACACCGAGTCTAGTATTTGAGGAATAACGGTTTAAGTCTGAGTTTAACTTCTTTCATCCCTTTTGGTGATCTGGTAAGTCCATACTGGATTTAGTTTATGGAATACTAATATGTCACCTTCACTCTTTATCTAAATTCCCTGATCTAGACTATTTATCTCACGGACTACTTGATACCGGACTCCAAGCACTGTAACATGTCCTCTGTCCCTAGTTCTGGTAGGGGTACCTTTTCTTTACGTTTTTTTCGTTTTACCGACAGACCCCTCCGGAATGTTTATCGATACTTTTTTACTCTTCGTTTTTCGTTTCCTCTTTTCCTTTCTATATTCGTAGACTTACGTCTCAAGGTTTCTTATCGTTCTTCTCTATTCTTTCGGAAGGAGTCACTTGTTACGTTTTTTTATCTCCTTTTGTTGTCTTACCCTTTCTGATCTCTAGAGAAGTTCTTTTAATCTCTATGGTTCCCTTGTAAAGTACGTTTCTACCCGAGCTATTTCCTGTCTTTACCAGACCTGGATTGTCTTCGTCTTCTATAATTCTTCTCCACCGTTCTTATGTGTCTTCTTGACATGTTTTTTCTAGAAGTACTGGTTCTATTAGTACTACCACACTAGTGAGTGGATCTCGGTCTAGGACCTTACACTTCAGTTCACCCGGAATCTTTCGTAGTGATACTTGTTTCAATCACCTCCACTACCTTAAGGTCGACTCGATAAAGTTTACGACTTTCTACTACGACACTTTCACGACGTGAGTTATACGGTCGTTTAAACCTTTTGAGTCGTCACTGGTATCCTGACCTTTGCCAGTCAAAAGTAAGATTAGGGTTTCTTTCCGTTACGGTTTCTTACGAGTTTGATGGTGTGTTAACGTGAGTAGAGTGTGCGATCATTTCATTACGAGTTTTAAGATGTTCGGTCCGAAGTCGTTATGTACTTGGCACTTGAAGGTCTACAAGGTCGACCAACATCTTTTCCGTCTCCTTGGTCTCTAGTTTAACGGTTGGAAGCAACCTAGTACCTTTTTCGTTCTCTCAAGGTCTTTTGGTAGATAAAGACGAAATAACTGATACGGTTTCGGAAACTGATACACCTAGTGTTATTTGACACCTTTAAAGACTTTCTCTACCCTTATGGTCTGGTGGACTGAACGGAGAACTCTTTGGATATACATCCAGTCCTTCGTTGTCAATCTTGACCTGTACCTTGTTGTCTGACCAAGGTTTATCCCTTTCCTCATGCAGTCCCGACATATAACAGTGGGACGAATAAGTTGAATATACGTCTCATGTAGTACTCTTTGTGACCCGATTTTCTTCGTGTTCGACGTTAGTTCTAACGGTCCTCTTTATAGTTATCGGAGTCTATACGTCTACTGTGGTGGGAATACCGTCTTTCACTTCTCTTTGATTTTTCGGAGAACTACTTTCACTTTCACCTCTCACCTTTTCAACCGAATGTCGAGTTGTAAGTCTTTTACTTCTAGTACCGTAGACCAGGGTAGTGAAGTACCCTTTATCTACCCCTTTGTCACCGACTGAAATAAAAACCCCGAGGTTTTAGTAACGTCTACCACTGACGTCGGTACTTTAATTTTCTACGAATGAGGAACCTTCTTTTCAATACTGGTTGGATCTGTCGTATAACTTTTCGTCTCTATAATGAAACGGTTGTTTCCAGGTAGATCAGTTCCGATACCAAAAAGGTCAGCAGTACATACCTACACTCTTAGTCTGACACTTCTTTCGACTCACGGCTTCTTAACTACGAAAACTTGACACCACAACCTCTTCTGAGAACTCTCAGGGAACCTGACGTTCCTCTAGGTTGGTCAGGTAGGATTTTCTCTAGTCAGGACCCAAAGAAACCTTCCTCACTACGATTTCGAGTTAGAGGTCATGAAACCGGTGGAGTACGCTTCTCAACTGAGTAACCTTTTATGAGACTACGACCTTCCCAAATCCCCGTCCTCCTATTCCCCTGCTGTCTCCTACTCTAACGACCTACCTTTGTGGCTGAGCTACCTGTACTCAAACCCACTTGAGACCTTCAACCAGTATCTTCAACCTGTATCTTCGGACCGTACGATGTTAAGTACCCCAGCGCTTCTCAGTCTGTGCTGACTCGCTGACTTGACTTGACAAGTAAAGGAGAGATGAAGGTCGAAAACAGAAAGGGGGTCTTATAAATAACTCACGGAGGAGATTTGGTGAGTGAGATAGTCCACTACCACTACCTCTCACAAAGATGATATTCCTGGAGTACAAGATCAACGATGAATGACCACCATCTCAATATTTCCTTATTGATGGTCAGAGGGGTAAGAAAGGTGGACTGTATACACGTGACGGTACATATTTTATCTATCGATCACCTTAGATGACACATCATATCTCTCGAGTCGGTACACGAGACACCACTGGATTCACCTACCCTACACCCCCCCCCGCCGCCAATCTTCCCTACAGGTTCTCCCACCCCGATATACATACGTACATTCACTAAGTGAAGTAGTATGTCGTCTTTGTGTTGTAACATTTCATCGATATAGAGTTAAAAAAATTTTTTCTTTCTTTTTTTTTTGTCTTTCCTTTATTAGGCTGTTGCATTATTTGTGACGTTTTCTCTGTCGTATGACACTCTTGCGTCCATTACCCCTGTCAAGTCTGTCCAAAGCCTCTCGTCACTGTAAATTCGGTTCAGAACTTCTTATTTATCCCTAAAACACGTCATTCCCTCTTCTTATAAGGTAAGTGTCCGTAGGGACCCTTTCCTTGTGTTTCTGTATTTTTATAGGGGGAGGTTCTCGTGTACCAAAGAATCGAGGAATCAACTTCTCTTTCCTATCGTTTTACTTTACTTCTCTTTCACATCGATAATTTCGTACTAACAACCGTAGTGGTCGATAGAGGAGTGAACTATACCTTGTAGTATAAAAAGTCTCAAGAATGTAGAAGATCCCGAAGGGTTCAAATCACCATTTCTTAGACGGACGGTTACGTCACTGAGTCCTTTGGACTCAAGCTAGGGACCTAACCCTTCTAGGAGACCTTCTCCTTTACCGTTGGGTGAGGTCATAACAACGGGTCCTTTAGAGTACCTGTCTCCTCGGACCGTCCGAGATGAGGTACTTCAGCGTTTCTTAGCCTGTGTTGACTCGGGTGTGCGCGTGTGCGAAGGAATATATAGAAACCGAGATCGTTATATAACAGTCCATCACTAGATGAATAGTATCTCGGTTTCTTTGATTCTGAGGTTCCGGTGTGTCTTGTGATTACCTCCTAAATCCCAATCTTAAGTTCTACGGACAGCCCGACTGTTATAGACCGTTACACTTTACTTTCCGTCCTCTAACAGAAGAGGTTGATGAATTTTTGTAAAGAAATTGGCGAAAGATCTCCATTCGTAAAGTACAGTGGAAAAAAAAGAAAAAATTCAACCGGTGTAGATCGACGGTAAATGACTCTCATATAAGTTGATTTAAGTGGTGTATACAATAAAGTGACGAGAAGTCTTACTGGGACACCATCCACCACAACAATACCGATAATAAAATATTTTTACTCCTTTGTTAACGAAATCATCTAAAATTCAGTTAACGAAATCTAAACTTCATGAAATTAATTAGGTTTCTATAAGTTATGTTTTCTCCGACTCGGTGCAAAATCCTAGACCAAACTATGGTCACGGTATAAGAAGGTCGAGACAATGTAAAGACTTTACTTTAGATTGGATTTCGTGTTCAGGTAGAAGATAAACAAGAAGGAGACCCAATAGACATACCGTCTTGTACCGTAAGAACCGGAACATACACAATAAGTCTTAACAAATGAGTGACCTTTAATGTAGAAGGTAACATTAAAATATAAATATGTAAAGAGATCGGTTCGATATGGTGTACATGAGTACGTGTCAGAAGTCGAAATCGACAGTATATTCACACCAGTATACTCAGTAGGAGTACAGAGGTTAATATTGTGTCGATTTATCCTTTTTTACTGGTGGTTAGCATTTCAATCGGATCAGTTATACCAAAAACATTTTGGTATTTGTTTTAGTCCTTCTTTTTAAACCCCCCCTAAAACGACTGTCGTAAACATATTGGGTCATTGGTGCCCTCTAAACTTGTAAAGGAATTGGATGTGGATAGGTAAGAATCTACTTCTTTTATAATTTTAGGATAACCGATATATAAACGGAGTTTTCTCTAGGAAGAGGACACTACTTCTGGTTAATACAGAGATAAGAAGTTCTGAAGAGAAAGACAAGAATTAAAACTCTACACCGCTGACCGAAAAGATGACAGAGACTTCGTGATAAGTCGTTAGTTTACATAGATGTCTTTCGTTAGTCTACGTGACAAAAAGATACTTCCTTCATGTAGTTTGGAGTAGAATGGGAGTCTCTATTCTTTCATTTGTGTGAAGTCGAATAAGATTACAAGGCGAAGAGATCGAAGACTAAAAACAATCAACATAATAAAAATGTTAAATTTCGAGATATTGTCAAGATAAAAAAGGACATTGGTATAAAAGTATTGACAAATCAGAATTAAGATTTAAATTTAGATAAATAATACATATTATGGTGTCGACCCAAAATTTGTGTCAAAGAAATACGGGTTCAAAATTTAAAACTAAGTATAGATTCAACCGGACCAAAGTAAAAGTTCAAAAAAGGAAAAAATACTTGTTTAATACCCACGATATTAGACACCCAAAAAACATACGAACTCTTACAGAGGACCAAAATATAGACTTTTCGTTGAATGGAGCCGTATGTTAAGTATGAAGAGAATCTAAAACAGTTTTGTCAAGGTAAATAGACCATAGTTCTCAACGACGTCCCGAAAGGTTCACCGAGTCACCATATCTTAGAGGGACGGTTACAACCTCTGTATCCAAACTAAGGATTAGACCCTGCTAGGGTGTACGACGTCTCGTTGATTCAGGAACGTGTTGAAAAAAAAATAAAGTCAATAAATTAACAACCTTTCACGAGATCTCGGGTGCACGGTGTCCCTGACTTCGAGTACGGGATCTCAGGTACGAGGCGTTGTTCTCTTAGGTAACGTTACCCTTCGGGCTCGTGGTGTTGTCTCTCAACGGGGACGAACGGTGTCGCTCTCTTCTCGGGAGCATCGTTGTTTCTGGGTCGTGTCGGTACGGTTTTTGTATTTTATTTATTCTGATACAACTTTTTTTTTTTTTTTGTCAACGAGACCTGTTCATACTCCTTTTGAGGAAAAGGGGAAATTGCAATTTGAAGGTGAACCTACGGAGATAATAAAGGAATGGGAATTTCAAGTCATTGAAGTGGTTCTACACCGTGTCGTCCAAAAACATAATTAGAAAGAACCGTGACCGTACTAAAAAAAAAGATGGACGTTTAAGTGTAAAAATAAAACCCTTTCAAGAAAAGACGTCAAAAGACTTACAAAAACAACTAACGTACTCATACACACATACACAAGAAATCCTTCTACCCCGTAAAACATACGAGATGGACAGATGACAGATAAGACATTCAATGTTTATAGAAGGGGTGGGGGTAAAAAGGACATATGAGAAGATATCTGACAAAGTATAAGATTCGAAGTAAAATTTAACATGAATAAGATGACAATAATAAAGTAATACTAAAAGGAGACGATGACGATTCAGTGAAGTCAGCACAGGCTGAGACACGCTGGGGTATCTGCCGTCGGGTGGTCCGAGGGGGCAGGGACCCTAAGAGGTCCGTTCTTGTGACCTCACCCAACGGTAAAGGAAGAGGTTACGTACTTTCACTTTTCACTTTCCCTTCAGCGAGTCAGCATAGGCTGAGAAGCGCTGGGGTACCTGACGTCGGATGGTCCGAGGAAGTAAGTATCCTAAAAGGTCCGTTCTCATGACCTCACCCCACGGTAACGGAAGAGGCCTAAAAGGGGATTACATTATAAAATGAAGAGAGAAGGTTGAACGAGATAATTAAACGAATAGTAGGAAGTGACAAAATCGTAGAGAGAAACAATACTCTGAAAAATTTGAAATTTAAAGAAATTTTAATATCACTAAACTTAATAAAGAGAAAAAGAAATCAATTAAGAGATAGAGGGGAGGGATTAGACACAAAATGTAACTAAGAAAAGACTGTGTATGTATCGACAAACCCCAGGCCATAAGAATTTCTTGTATTACCCCTCTCTACCCTTTACTTCGATCTTTCGGGTGTCGAAGTTAAGTCAAACAAGATTACCTTGACGAGAGGTCTCGAGTGCAAGGATAACGAGAATTCCGGGTAGAGTGGAGTCGGAATCTGTAAACCGGATACCCTTCTGAAGGGAAGGGGGTATGAGAGGACATGGAAAAGTCGTCATGACGAAGCCTCCTCACGCACACGTACGAGTCAGTGAAGTCAGCACAGACTGACAAACACTGGGACACCTGACATCAGACCGTCCGAGGAGACAGGTACCGTAAGAGGTCCGTTCTTACGACCTCACCTAACTGTATGAGAGGAGGTCCCCTAGAAGGGGTGGGTCCCTAGAAGGGGTGGTTCCCTAGTTTGGGGACAGGGGACGTAGAAGACGTAGCGTCCGTCTAAGAATTGATGACTTGATGACACCTTCGGGTGAATCCTCCTCTCTGATGTCCTTTCTGACCCCCAGTAATACTGAAACGGAAGTCGAGAAAGAGGGACGATCGAACAATATGGTTCATTGTTCTCTCTAACGGACGAAGAGAACGTCGACCGTGTACGGACACCTAAACTAATGAGATTGACTTCCTTATACCCATCTAGGAAATTTGTAAATAACGAGTAAACATCCTTTTAGACACAAAACGAGCTTCGGAACTCCCATTTCTATGATCCACAATTACGGAAGGGAGTGACGTCAAATTCAATATTCACCCTTAACGGTGATAAAAAGGTACTTTGTTTTTGACTGTTTGACTCAGACAAACCTAAAAGTCGGAACCTATAAACCGTCATAAAATTTTTTTACTTACTCCGTACAGTATGGTTCCTTTTGTTGACTGCTATAAACAACTGTTATTTTAAGTTCAAAAGTTATAATCTTGAAAATTTAAGAACATGAATGGTGATATTTGAACTGTCGAAAAGTTATGTATTTATGAAAAGACTACTATAGACACCACTGAGATTGTTTGTACTAAAAACTATAACGTAGTGTTTTAACACAATTACGAACATTCCAAACGTACTGAGGTATTTGGTCATAAAAGGTTTATTAGTTAGTACGTACGATGTTTTGGTACGTACCCCTTTTTAAGGTGAGTTTCACGTTCCCTTTAGTTACCTAAAATTTCATTGTCTCATCATTGACTGAGTGACTATATGAAAATCTTAGATGTGATGTTAATTGGAAATTCTTTGATAAATTATGATGAATAGCTCAAAACCACATTATAGTTTCTTCTTATAGGTCTTAATAGACCTTTGCGAAATTTTTATTAAAGGAAAAAACTGAAGTGAGACAAACTTCGGTCTAAAAAGAAGTTTATGAAATTGGTTTCTTCATATATCGTCCTCCACCTTGTATCTAACTCTTAGGTCGACAGAAGATAATTCGGTTTGTAGTTTCTAGACGTTTTGACTCACGGTGTAAATAATTTAAAAGAACAAAACCTTTTATTCGATAGAAATGATTTTATACAATAAATACAATCGTACTTTACTCTGTAATAACAATAAATTCTTATTTTATTATTAATGAACTTTAAAAAGAAATTAAGGATTATTTATTTCTATATTAAGTGTATTCGTTTCCTAAAAACCTTAGGAATTATTAAGAATTCTTGCATCTCTGTCGGAATCTGGTCGTTCAAACTCATAGACATAATCCACATGTTACATCATGTCTTCATTCGACACATCCTTACATTTTCGTCTCTTTTGTAATACCCAATCTTGACCGAAACAAGGTCTCACCGTACGTCTGTTATCTACCACTTCTAAGTCTACACTCTTCGTTTCTTCGTTGTCGCACTCTTTTTCACACCACCCCTATTGTCCCACCCAACCCTCCTGATACTCTTAGAGAGTTCGAAGTTTAGACAGACATAAGGTGGAGCAGAGAGACTGGGAAGTAGAACAGTCGTGTAAGGGAGAGAGAGGAGAAAGTAAAACCGAAAATGAGAGCAAGAACGAGAGAGTAGTGTCGACTTTTACTAAGAGACGAAAATTCCTGAGTATAACCCAGGTGGACCCATTAAGTGTAATTAGAAGGGTAGAGTTCTCTAAAATGAAATTAGTGTAGATGTTTCCGAGAAACCGGTTCATTCCATTATATAACTTTCCAAGACCCCTAATCTTATACCTGTCTAACATCAAAAAACCTGTATAAAATCCTTGGTAATAAGACGGATTGTCAGAATGAACCATATTGTTTTATGGTATCTAACCCACTTAATATTCGTTGTCTTTAATTGAAGAATGTCAAGACTTCTGACCCTTAAGGTTCTGCTCCCACGGTCGTACCAAGCCAAGACCACTCCCGGGTGTAAGACGAAGTCTCGGGCACGGGAGAGCCGGTACAAGAGTACAAGAATCCGTCGCATTCTCCCCTTCCCTCATAGGAGCCCGGAGAAAATATTCCCGCGATTAGGGTGGGTACTCCCGCGAAGAAACTCTGAATTAATGGAGAATTTCCGGGGTAAAGGATTATGGTAGTGAAACCCCCAATCCTAAGTTGTATACTTAACTCGCCCCACCGTGTTGTAGGTCTGTTATCGTGATGGTTTCGTTACTTATGAAAACTCGTTCCTGCACCGTATTACTGTCACCATGACTTCCTTTTTTCGAGGGGTTATTGATAGGTCATACCTTGACTGGACCACGGTTCAAACCCCGTCTCGAGCCGGAGACACCTTTTGTTGAAGGTACACAAAAACTACGTTATGTCTACTTCTCAGGTCCTCTGGTAGACGAGTGTAGGACCTTCCGTCTAGTGAAAGGGTAACGGAACACGATGGGTGTAAACAGTAAGTCCAGTGGCTCCCCTGTTAGTGGGTATCAAAGCTCTTCGTTGAAGAGTAAAAAATAGAGGTTTTATAAGGTACTTTTCTTTCATGTGTCTTAACGGTATGATCTAGAATATCATCTTCTAGGTCTGATCTTTGGTTGTGCAATCGTCTCATCTGTTAAAAGGGGAGAGTCCTGGACCCTAGAATCTACTGGAAAGTGTACTTCGTAAATTCATGACGCCACCCGAACAACAACAAGTCAGCGATTCAACGTGGACTGAAAACGTTGGGGTACCTGACGTCGTCCGGTCCGAAGGGACACCCGAATGACTTTGAATTTCAGTCCGTCCTAAACTTGCCATGACCCAACGGTGGTCATAAGATTTCTTCTTTGTTATACGAATTTACGAAAACTCATTATTAAATAGTCCTTCCGATTCAATACTTTTTTTTCCGAAATTAATCTGTTTTCTTTGGGTGTTCTACCTCCATCAAGTTTATAAAAGGTTGTATTCGAAGGAAACCTTTCATTAAATTTACAAACAGACGGAAGGGTAGCGTAAATACACACTATACAACTCATTAATTGATTCCTCATATCTTTCCCTTAGGGACACCATATTTAAGGTCCTTGTTGATGTGTGAGTAGGTTTCCAGTGAATATTTAATCTTCAGGTTTAAGTATTCGATCCGAGTTTGTCTTAGTTCATAGGATGTTTTTATTCTTTTAGTCTTCTTGGTAATAAAGGTGGGAGAGTTTTATAAACGTTCTTTTGTTCTGAGAGAAAGAGGTCAGTCCGGTTATTGAATAGGTCTCGTAAGAATTGATGACTACGATTTATAATGTCGTAAAACCTTGAACGTTTCAAAATAATAGGCAAGTTAAGAGAATCCACATACGGCAACTGATAAAAACGGATACGTACAAAAGAGTCCCTTTTCTACAGTATTTCAGTCCTGACAAGAATTCGTCTTGTCCGTTGTAAACGAGATTGTGAAAGAGTAAAGAGAAAACGTTTTAAAAGAAGACTCCTTCGATAGTGTTGGAAAGAAGGACCGTGGATGGGGTCCGTCGGTACTACGACCATGGATATCAAGACGTGAGAGGATAAGGATAAGGAAACTGTCAAGAAATTTAACATAGAAGAAGAAAACCTGGGTTCCACAACAGATCGATTAACATCTACCTACATTACCTAATCCAAGGGAAGGTCCGTCACATTGTAGACATCGGATACCTGTGGTGGTAAGGGTGGGATCACAAAAATCGAGTATTAAATCTATCCACAAAACTTAGACACTTACTTTCCATTCCATCCATCACTCTGAGTTGTTCCCTCCCAGTCTCTTTTCACTATTTAAATCTTTGGGACCCGTAGATCAACACTTTTACGTTCATGTGTTTCGTGAACGAGGTTTTACATCCGCACTTCTCCCACCCTTCTCAAAAATTTTCCTTTCAAAATGAGATGGTCCCGAAGAGACCACCGAGTCTACCATTTATTATACGGACGTCACGCCCTCTGGGTCCAAGTTAGGGACTCAGCCTTACTAGGGGGTCTCTTCCCTTACCGTTGGGTGAGGTCATAACGGACCTCTTAAGGTACCTGTTTCCTCGGACCATCCGATGTCAGGTACCCCAGTGTTTCTCAGTCTGTACTGACTCACTGATTGTAAAAGTGTGAAAAGTGTAAAAGTGAAAATGATAAAATTTTTATTTAATACAGACGAAGTGTCCAAAGGAAACGAATCCCAGACGGTAAAAAGACACTCGGCAAAGTGACACATAGTCAACCTGACTCTCCCGTCAATTCAAGTCGGTACACAGATTTATCAAACACGAGAGGGTACCCTTAGTGAACATAAACTGTTAAGACAAACTTCAGGAATAAGGTAAACCCTCAAGTTCTCCATCTTAGTTTATTCGGAACCCCCTACACCCAAATATCGTGTGATGTAGGTCTAGTTTGTTCCCTTTGGTGGACAATGTTGGGAGTGTTATAAGACGGGTTGGAACCTTAGGTCTTTACCGTATAGTCACGTGTACAACTTAGTTTGTACTCTTAATTTGTAGTGAGAAAAAATGACTCGGGTATCTACTAGAGTCCTAGGAATAGTTGCAGGGTAGATCTTTCAGGAGTAGCTCGTTGACATTTACTGTGTACAGACAATTGTTACAGAAGACTACGACTATAAACCCCCGGAACGACGGGTATTTCCCTGACGGAGAAGGTTTCAGTCAGTCAAGGATCTTTATGTTTTGTTGAACGTGACCTCATACCAAAAGTGTACGTTTCGTTAGTCAGCTTTCGGGTGCGGTGTTGGTGGAGGATATAATTCGAGAGGATGAGTGATGATAGGTGGACGGTTGATGGTCTGTTGATCCTTATCACGGATACGAGGTCGAGACGACTTCAATAAGTTTCATCACCTAGGATTTGGACGACTGGGACGGAACAGACAAGGAAGGGTGTTTAGGACAAGGGTCAAGAGGGGAGAGAAAGAGGAAGCACGGGTTGAAACCACGAAGGTTGTGTAAGCGACTTCAGGATTGAACTGGGGGTACCGTGACGTACGGGGGAAGATAACCTTAAAACACTTACAATGTTTCACAGAAAAGTTACCGTGAGTAGAGGACTAGACAACTGGAATCGTATAAATTCGTTATTATTGTTATACCGGTGGACTACGCTTCTCGGTTGAGTAATCTTTTCTGACTATGACCCTTTTTAACTTCCGTTTTCTTCTCCCACCGTCCCCTACTCTACCAATCTATCGTAGTGACTGAGTTACCTGTACTTAGACTCGTTTGAGGTTTTCTATCACCTCCTGTCCCCTTGGACCACACGACGTCAGGTGTCCCAGAGTTTCTCAGTCTGTGTTGAATCGTTGACTTGTTCTTGTTGTTGTTTTTTGATACAATTTTACTGTATCCTACCTTAGATGGACAGGGGACTTCGTCTTAAAGGTCTCAGGAAAGATCGAATTCATTAGAAAATAAGAGAATAGAATTTATCCTCTCAAAACATGACAAAATTGTTATCTATAAAGTCAATATTGTTCAGGAACTAGAAGACTTCAATATGTCAGAAATTAAGGTTTTTAAAAGACTTAGTCCTTAATGTATTTCTCTTTAAGGTGTCACCCAGAACACATTTACAGTGACGAATTCACCTCCGTCCTCTTTTACCCTGAGTCAAAGTCCTTTAAAAATTAAAACGAAATAATGTCGGTTTCCATTTTTTTTATTATTAAGACCAAATGAAAAAAAACCTGAAGACAATTGAAAAAAATGAATAGAAACCACAAGAGATAAGACACGAAAACCCACTCTCCTCATCTTCAAGGGAGGACTATCATATCCTACCCCACTCAAACCCTACATACGATCCTTCTTAGTCCTTTCATGACCTCATTTTACTAGGGGAATTTTCCATGTATTTGTACAGCGAGACATTCGTCACTTAGGAGTTATTTATGAAAGTTTCCTTAAATAATTATTATTTACTTATACAAAAGCGATAATAAAATAATGTATCATAAACTTGACTTAACATAGGGGATGGGGGAAAGTTTAAGTGTACAACTTCAGGATAGGGACCATGGAACCTACACTAGAATAAACCTATGTCCGAGAAATGACTCCATTATTTCAATTTTACTCCAGGAATCCGACCCAGGATTAGGTTATACTGACCATAGGAATATTTTTTCCCTTTAAGATCTTCGTCTGTGCCTATGTCCCTCTTGTGGTACACTTGTAGTTCCGTCTCTAGTGTCACTACGAAGATGTTCAATTCCTTGTGGTTTCTAACGGTCTTTTTGGAATCTTCGATCCCCTCTCCGGATCTTGTCTCAGAAGGAGTGTTGAGAATCCTCCTTGGTTGGGACGGCTGTGGAGTCAGAGTCTAAAGTTCGGAGATAATGACGCTCTGTTATTTTAACGACAAAAAAAAAAAATTCCTGTACTCATATTCTGTTTTGTGTTCTTTAAAAGGTTTATATACTTCTTGAACTAATAATTATCCTTATAATACCTTAAAAGGACTCACTTGATTCGAGACTGAAATATATTTCACTAAGTGATTCATCAAAATTAGTGGGGTAGGAAGAAACATAAATAGAAAACAAACTTTTTGTTAATGACGTTTGAGAGAGGTTTATATAACGTACCTCTACAACATTCCTTAGTAAACTGAAAGACCTTTAACGAAAGTCGATGATATTTAAAAGTCTTTTTGTAATACAAATTCCGTTTCAATACATTCGTAAACACATTACCTTATTTATTCTTTCTTCACATAAAGTAAGTCAAGTCCTTAAGTATGGAATTGACTTCAGTACTAATTTTCCATGGTATCAATAACCTTTAGTTCTTTTGTTAAATCAGAAAAAATTTCTTCGAGATGCACTTAAAAGAAGAAAACAAAAATACAAACCAAAACTTTTACGTGGTAAGTGTTTTGAAGACCCTTCGACCTGGTTTGTCTACATATTAGGAGGTTTTACCCTGTCCTGAGTTCAGTTTTATAACAACCGACTTGTAAATTCTTGTTTTACTCCTTTTCTGAGTGGAAAGAGGAGGTGAACTTCCACGGTTCATTTCGGAAGGTTTATCAGATCTCTTTTTTATACGGAGACCGAGTAAGATGAACGGAAACTCAGTATGAGTTTTTTTTAAAATAAGTTTACTCTTTTCCTTTCTGTTTCCTTTATCATTTTCATTTCCTTGATTAAAACACACCTTCCTTTGGTGCTGACACCTGTGAGACTCGACACTGGTATACTTTTCTTTTGGAAACCCCCTTTTTGGTTTGGGATGGAATAAGTTACGCAAGTAAAAAAAAAATTGGACGAATATCATTAACGTAAAACAAAAGTGAAAGTAAAGTTACGAAAGTAAACTTCTACTTCTATAATTTCTTACTACGCGAGGAAGTCTTAGTATCGGAAAGAGACACAGAGCTTCTGAGAACTTTCTAAAATTTTCAGAACGAGGCCTTGGTAAGTATTACGACCTCTTTAAAGGAAGAAGACGTATTAAGTTTAGATAAACAGTTACCTTTAAACTGTAGCGGGAGTTTTTGTGATCGATATGTTCCTAATTTGTGATCTATATGTTCCTAATTTCACAAGTGTCTTAGGAGACCCTCATATACTCAAACTGTCCTAAATAGAACGAGATTCCAGTTAAGTTGGATTTTTAGGACTGTAGGGAAGGGAGTCTATCCCTTATTATATCTCAAAGCACTTATAATGAGAGAGCACGATGTTTTTGATTTAACTATAGTAGAGATCCTAGTTCTGAAGACCCCGTACTTTCTTGTTTACTTTGAATTTTATGACCCACATGGTAAATCGGGGTGATAAAGTAAATCTCTGAAGGGTCCACCGAATCGTCATTCCTTATACGGACGGTTACTTCCTCTGTACCCAAACTAGTGACCCAACCTTTCTAGGGGGCCTCCTCCTTTACTGTTGGGTGAGGTTATAAGAACGGATCCTTTAGGGTACCTGTCTCCTCGGACCACCCGATGTCAGGTACCCCAACGTTCTCAACCTGTACTGAATCACTGATTTGGTGGTGGTGGAAAGTGAAGGTCCATAGTGATTACCATTTCTTGAGTGGACGGTTACGTCCTCTATTCTCTACGTCCAAACCAGGGACCCAGTCCTTCTAGGGGACCTCCTCCCGTACCGTTGGATGAGGTCATAGGAACGGACCTCTTAGGGTGCCTGTCTCCTCGGACCGTCCGATGTTAGGTACCCTAACGTTTCTTAATCTGTACTTACTTCACTGAACCGTGTGTCGTGGAAAGTAAAACTTATACTCGGTCGACTCCGAGTCTCTACCTTCACGTGTGTCTTCGTAGGACTCCAGGGAAGACACCCAGTGCGTCTTGACTGAAGTAGGTACACGGAGTGAGGACCAGACGGGTGGGAGAACGACGTCACAAACTTCTTGAGATGTATAGGGCAGTCCAGAGTGATATTACGAAAGGACCAACTGACTCAGGTGATCTCTTCTTCTCAGTCCCACAGGAATACCGGTGGGGTAAACTAGGTGTGGGGACGAGATATCTAAGACTTTGGTGTCCCCTAAGACCCATGTCCGGAAACTCGTTCGACACACCCTCCGTTGACTTTTACGGTCCACTCCTTCGTCCCGGACCTCAAGGGTTCTCGTTACGATTCACCATACACACCGAGGACGTAAAAAGTGGAAAGGAAGTGCAAATGAAAGGAAAACTTTTACAAAATAAAACTCATTCTGATTTCCGTTTGTTATATGTAGTCTCTATAGAAAGAGAACTCCTAAACCTTCCAAAGTGCACCATAGAAATCTTTCCTCTCCTTCCATTTGGAAACGGAGTAACGGTTACAGATCGATTGACAAGAAGTCGAACTTAGGACCGGGTAAAGTCTCCGGGGGCCAATATGTAGGTAAAACAGACTGACGGGTCTCCAAACTACTTACCTGTATAAAAGTCCTAGTTTTGTTGAACAAATCTCGTCACAAGTTTAAAATTATACGTATCTACAGTGGTCCTCCCAGACAACTTTGTGTCTAACGACTCGGGGCACGGAGCTAATATTGAGTCCTTCAAACTCACCTTGTTCAAGATAGTTCAAGGGTCCACTACGACAACGAGCAAAATCGTAGGTGTCAACGGGGAAACTCTGGGTCGGAATCGTCATAAGGACAAGTGGAATGGACGAAAGCGAAGAGACTATTCGGGGACAGGCCTGACTCTTCGTTGTTGGTACACTCCCCCTCTGTCACTCTTATTACCACAGTAGAAGAGTCTCCTTGGTGGAACGACGGCAATGAGGATCGAGAATGATCACTGATAAAATCTCAAACAGAACCCGAGAAATAAAGAGAATGGGGAGTGTCCATTTACTGGTATTTTAGGATATCTAAGACATAGGCTTTTCAGATGTCTTTGGGAACGGATGGAGAGGTCGCGGAAAGAGCGGAGGCACTGAGTCCACTTGTGCTAGAAAGTGGGTCTCGAGTAGTCGTTGAGGGAGCAACCAAAAGAAAAAGTGAGGTGATAGTCTCGTCCAAAGGGTTTTTGTAGGCTGAATTCTGTAGACTAGGATTTTGGCCCGACGAGTCTTAACGAGGTGACGCAGAAGAATCAAAAGTCCTCTTCCTGTTTACCCGTTGTTATCGAACCCCTGTAAATAAAACGGAAAGGTAATAGTAGAAGGAAGGAGGATAGTGTGGTCGTGAGTCACGTAAACTCTAGTTTGAACCGTCTTCCACCTTCTCGAAGCCGAAACATTTGGAGGAAGGTGAATTTTGTCGATAGAAAGTAAAATCAAATTACCCGTAAACATAGATGGATGATACATGTTACGGACTGTGAAAAACAGTCAAGAGTGTTTTCAGTCTACCCAACGATCCTCCTTTCTTACTCAATTCCTCGACGGATTCTAATATGGGCCCGAAGGAACCCCCGAACCGCCACTTCGTAGGTGAACGGTTACGTCCTTTATGTCCAAGTCAAGGGTCCAACCTCTTCCCTTACCGATGGGTGGGATCATAAGAACGGACCTTTTTAGGGTGCCTGTCTCCTCGGACCACCCGGTGTCAGGTACCCCAGCGTTTTCTCAACCTTACTGACTCGGCGATTTGTTGTCGTGTCTCGAGACTCGTTCCTCACTATACGAGACTGTAACGCAGAACTTTCCTCGTGAGTCTCTTGTCTGTCATCCTCCCTTCTCGTCCGTCTCGTGTCAGTCCCTCGATGGCACGATGGACCCTGTACTCTTATTTTGCCAAATGTGGTCCCATGGACCATTCTTAACTGACCTACGACTATAAACGACCACTAAACTGATGTCCACACTCTCCCTCCTGAGTTCCTACTGAGGTCCAGGTTCACAGTGAAAACACGTGTCAGTGAGGGGATCGGGTGAGGTGGGGGTGATACGAATTAGTGGGAGAGAAAGATTAGGACTCCTGAGTGTAAAGAACTGGGTCCATGAAGTCACAGGGAGTGAGAGGGTAGGGTCCGGACGGAAAAAACTATCAAGGAGTATGAGATGAAGATGTATGGAAAATATAAGACTTGAGTAGGAATGACACAGGGTCGGATGCTTAAGGAACGTATCACTGACCAATTAAGCAAACGTTTTCATTTATTTCTACTTACACGACCAAACTTTTACAGTATATGGGGAGGGTGGTTGTGTGATATGTAAAGATAAAAATCACGTAGTAGGGACGGAATAGAGTATTAGTCCTTGTTAATGTCCGTAAACTCTCCGTTGTCACTCTCTAAACTCCGTACCCCCGGAAAAGATCTTCCTCGATGAAGTAAATATAGTAGGAGTGTCATTAGACACCTCTTCCGTCACCGTGGGGTGAGGTCGTGAGAACGGACCTTTTAGGGTACCTGCCTCCTCGGACCATCCGACGTCAGGTACCCCAACGATTCTCAGCCTGTGCTGACTCGCTGAAGTGAAAGTGAAAAATGAAGGTACGTAACCTCTTCCTTTACCGTTGGGTGAGGTCACAGGAACGGACCTCTTAGGGTCCCTGGCCCCTCGGACCTCCCGACGGTAGATACCCCAGCGTGTCTTAACCTGTACTGACTTCGCTGAATCGTCGTCGTCGTCGTGTCATTAGACTAGTCGTGAAAATAAGGGTATAATGTCTCTCTTCTTGACTCTAAAGTTTCCGGACCCGGGTTCTGTACCGACCATTTTGTTTTCTTGACCCTAGGTTGGGTTTGAGAGACTGGGGACCCAGGTTCGAAAAGGGAGGTAGGGTTCGGGACGAGATCATCACCCACAAGTTAATAATATATTATTAAAGACCCAATAGTCCTGTGGTCCTTTCCTGGACGAGAGAACGATACCGTGTAAAGACAATAAAGACTTGAAGTCAGTCTGACCGTTCTTGAGTTTTAAGATGGACCATTTATTAAGATTACAAACAAAGATCACGAGTTTTGTCAAAATACTTACCAAAAATGAAGTCTCGATACAGGACGGTTAAACGATTTTGAGGTTTAACGGACGAAATGTCAGATGTTCGGGATGTACACGAAAACTCGTGCTCGAGACCCAGTAGAAGTCAGGATGTCTTGTCAGACTATCACCTGCTGTCTTTTTATTTTAATCTTCAACCCTTGACCCTGAAAGAAAGAGAGTGTCTATGGAACTTTACACCATAAATCATAAAGGACCGTACTCGAACCCTGAATGTTCACAGAGTGGTGAACATCACACTGACATCGTGTAATCCAGATACGACTTAGAAAAAATAGGAAGTGGAGATGCCCACGTCCCTTTCTTACTTGGTAATTGCTGGAGCAGTTAAATTATCTGGTACAGTTGAAGAGATAGATCAGGATATTTGTCTTTTAGTCTGAACACCAAAGGACGACGGGTAGACCTAAAGGTTTGACGGAAAGTCGGTACTTGAAACAAGAAGGACTAATCTTTGTCTCTGTAATACCCCTTTCCCCTATCCCTCTCTCCTTCCTTTGTCATTACTTAGAATAGTTCCGTTGAAGGTCGGGACCCTAATGTAGTAAGTTAATCCTATACGAATGCATCCATTTCTATGGTCAACGATACACAAAGGAAAGGAACCTTTTAGGAAATACAGTTTGATAAAAAGCACATTATGATTTCAAATGAGTAATCAAGTATGACCATCAGGTAAATGGAGAATCCTTTTCGAGTGGTGGTATCTAGATATAATTATAAAACCGTAAATTTTCTATTAGAATATAAAATCATTCTCATTTTTCAAAATGAATGCGACGACAATTTGAAGTCGTTCGTCAGTTTTTCAGTATATCCTTACATCGACATCGAACTAATTCCTGATAATCGTGAGTTTAATTTCCTAAAATTTATCATCATTATTTGAAATTTTCATAATGTATTATAAAAATTTCATTGTTTATTTTGTAGTTACAAATAAAAAACAAAGGGACTCGATCGACAAAAAAATTTCTAGTACGATGAAATTTTACTAGAAACAATTATTTCATCTTGCCACCACATCGTTTTCCCTGAATAAGTTCGTATGGTAAACGACAATGGTACATATTGTTCTGATTACATGAGCTGTGAATTGTACACAACAGTATCAATTTATAGACTTAGTGATTCAAGTCACGGGACTTTTTGATTATAGAAACCTGATGTAATATACCACCTACTAGACGTTGTCATTTTAATTTTAAAATAAAACGAGTTAAAATTTTAACCAACCGTTAAGACTCGTCTTATAAATATTACCCGAGTAACAGGACTTCGAAACTTAACAGTAGAAAGAAAATAAATCGGTTATTTCACAAACGACTTGTTGATGGTACATTATTTCAGACCCCACTTAATCTATGTTTAAGTTAAGATTATTTTAATATCAGTTTACGTTAAGTTTAGTTTTGTAAAGTACGTTATTCGAGAAAGTACCTCGAAAATATTCCACTAAGTTTTTAAAACTACCTTTTCGTTTACCAGTTATTAGCGGCCCTAATAAAACGTTTTTCTTTTGTGTCACTCCTCAGAAGTGGTTTATAGTCTGAACATTATGTCTACCACACATGGTTATGTCCTTCGGGTCTTTTAGTCTCTCTGTATATACCTTAGTGTGTGTGTGAAATTTATAGAAATTTCGTAATACTTGACCTAGTTTCGCGAGTTCGAACACGTCGATATCTGACTCAAGACTGGTTTTCTTGTGCCTCTCTTCCGCGGAGGCTCGGACTAGGTACTTTGGAGCGAACCTTATGGGGTGCAAGAAAAAAGGGACTGGACGATCTGTCGACATCTTTTAAGCCACCTCGAGGGACTCCTGGTTTTATACTGTCTCGGTGATTTACCCTTTTTATACTTACTGGTGTGTCTCACCTCTGGAACGTGGTAGGTGAAACACGTGGGGGTCATATGTCGTGGTATTGGTTCTTTATTTGGAAATGACACAATTTGGTAACTTTAAATTGTAACAAATCTTCAGTCGGTTAAAAATGATTATATGATATACTAATGTAAGTATAGGGGTAGAGTAGGATCAGTTGTTACTTGAGACTCCCGTTTTTGTAAGTCACAAAGTAGGGTACGACGAACGTTTTCCTCCTACTTATTTACAAATAACTTAATTATAAGTTAATTCGGTCCTCTTTCTTGATTATGTAAATACAAAGGGACATGGGTGAAGAGGATTTCATTACAATTTTGTTGGTACATGTCTTTTTTTAAAGACTTTGTAGTCTTTTTATTTTATCGTTCAATTGGTATAAAGTGATAAAGAGTTCATAAGATCTTATACTATAAAACGACGTCATCTTTTATTCTCTAACTATCCATCAAAGGTTTTCTGTGTCAGTACGTAAGAAATTTCGTTAATTTACTTTTGTGAAAAGTTGGTGATAAGAGTTTTACTTCTCTTGTTTTAATAGATACAAGATAACCAGGTTTAATTAAAACTGGGGATTCAACCGTAAACTTCGTCCTTTTAAAGTACCACAGTGAAAGGGTTACGAGAAAACTGATGTGTCCGCAAAACTGTGTAAATGACCTCCGTTTGTCACATAAGTTTACCGTAAATTATGTGTTGGAAGAGGGGAGAAAAAGAAAAGAAAAGGTAATAAAAAAAAATAACTTCCTATTAACGAAATGTCTTAAGACAACAAAAGACTGATTAGAGTTGTAGTTAATCGGTTCCATATGTATATAGGGGAGGGAAAACTTGAGGGAGGGTAGAGAGAGGGTAGGGTGGTGAGATCCAACTATGTCTCGGGTACAAACTCAAAGAACTCTGTATGTCGTTTAAGGGCAACCGATAGATAAAATGTACACCATTACATTCAAAGGTACAATGAGAAAGGTATACAGAGTGGGAGAGGGGGTAGAGGGGTACAGGTAGTCAGACAAGAGATACAGACAAAGAGGTAACGACGAGACATTTATTTAAGAAGTCTTGGTAAAAAGATCTAAGGTATGTACACGAAATCTTATGTTATAAATAGAAAGAGAAAGACTGAGTGAAGTGAGACATATTATCCAAGATCCAAGTAGGTGGAGTAGTCTTGACTGAGTTTACGCATGGAAATATACTGACTCATTATAAGGTAACATATATATATGGTGTTGAAGAAATAGGTAAGTAGACAGCCACCCGTAGATCGAACGAAGGTACATTTATCACGACGTTACTTGTTACCCTATGTACACAGAAATTGTTAAAACCAAAGGAGTCCCATGTACGGATGCTCACCCTAACAACCCAGTATACCACCAAAATAAGGATTACAAAATTCCTTAGAGGCATTGTAGAAGGTATCACCGACACAGTTAAATTTAAGGGTGGTTGTCACGTTCTCGTAAGGGAAAAGAGGTGTAGGAGAGGTCGTAAATAACAAACATCTGAAAACTACTACCGGTAAGACTGGTCACACTCAAAACTAAACACCAAAACTAAACGCAAAGAGATTATTACTCGTTACAACTCGTAGAAAAGTATACAAACGATCGGTAGACATACAGAAACCTCTTTACAAACAAATCCAGAAGAAGGGTGAAAAACTAACCCAACAAACAAAGAGACCGTAACTCAACATACTCAACGAACCTATAAAACGTTTAATTAGGAAACAGTCAACAAAGTAAACGATAATAAAGGAGGGTAAGACTCCCGATAGAAAAATGGAACGAATATCAAAGGAAACGACACTTTTTCGAAAATTCAAATTAGTCCAGGGTAAACAAATGAACACAAAAATAAAGGCAATCAGATCCTCCACCTAGTCCTCTTCCGTTACCGTGGGGTGAGACCATGAGAACGGACCTTTTAGGGTACCTACCTCCTCGGACCATCCGACGTCAGGTACCCCAACACTTCTCAGCTTGTGCTGACTCGCTGAAATGAAAGTGAAAAGTGAAAGTACGTGCCCTCTTCCTTTACCGTTGGGTGAGGTCAAAAGAACGGACCTCTTAGGGTCCCTACCCCCTCGGACCCCCCGAAGACAGATACCCCAGCGTGTCTCAACCTGTACTGACTTCGTTGAATCGTCGTCATAGTCGTCGTCCTCCACCCAGTATCTCCTAGAACGAAACTAAATACAGTAGTTCACAAGACGGATACAAAAGGAGATTCTCCTTTATATTACCAAAATGTAAATCCAGAAATTAGGTAAAACTCAAATAGAAACATATACCACAATCCTTCACAAGATTAAAGAAAGAAAATGTGCATCGACAGGGTAAAGGGGTCGTGGTAAATAACTGCTCCGACAGAAACGGGGTAACAGATAAGAACGGAGGAAACAGTTTTTATTCCATTGGTATCCATAGACCCAAATAAGGACCCGAAAGATAGAATAAGATAACCAGATATAAAGACAAAAACACGGTCATGATATGACAGAACTACTGACATCGAGACATCATATTAGACTTCAGTCCTTCCAACTAAGGAGGTCGACCTAAGAAGAAAGAGTTCTGACGAAACCGATAAACCCCAGAAAACACAAAGGTATACTTAACACTTTAAAAAATAAGATCAAGAAACTTTTTACGGTAACCATCAAACTATTCCTAGCGTAACCTGGACATCTAACGTGAACCAACATATCAGTAAAAGTGTTAATGGATGGATCTTTGTACCTTATAGAAAGGTACACAAATACAGTAGAAACTAAAGAAAGTAGTCACAGAATATCAAAAGACACATGTCAAGAAAACAGTGGAATCCATTCAAATAAGGATCTATAAATTAAGAAAAACAACGTTATCATTTACCCTAACTAAGGAGTAAAAGAGAAAGACTATAAAGTAACAATAATATATCTTTACGTTCACTAAAGACACATAACTAAAACATATGACGCTGAATAGATTTAATCGAGACCATTAAAAGACTATGACAGAAATCCCAAAAGATACATATCATAGTACAGTAGACGTTTGTCATTCTCGAAATAAAGAAGAAAAGACTAGACCTAAGGAAAATAAAGAAGAAGAAGAGACTAACGACATCGATCCTGAAGGTCTTGATACAACTTATTATCACCACTTTCACCTGGAGGAACAGAACAAGGACTAGAGTCCCCCTTACGAAAGTCCAAAAGTGGTGACTCTTATTACGAATAACATCCGAATAGTACATACCGGAAATGATACAACTCCTTCAAAGGAAGATACGGGGAAAAAAACTTCTCAAAATTAGTATTTACCCACGACTTAAAACAGTTTCCAAAAAAGACGTAGATAACTCTACTAGTATACCAAAAATAGAAAGTCAAACAATTATGTCACATAGTGTTATTTGGGTTGAATTAGTACCACATACTCTAAAAACTACACAACGACTTAAGACAAACGATTTTAAAACAACTCCTAAAAACGTAGATACAAGTAGTCACTATAACCGGACATCAAAAGAAAAAAACAGAAACAGACCAAAACCATAGTCCCATTAACACCGGAGTATCTTACTCAAACCTTCACAAGAAAGGAGACGTTAAAAAACTTTCTCAAATCTTCCTATCCGTAATCGAAAAGAGATTTACAAACTGTGTTAACAGGATACTTCGGTAGACCAAGACCCAAAAACAATAAACCCTCTAAAAACTAGTGACAAAGTTAAGGTCACGAACATTAACCCAACAAATATTAAAGATAAAGAAGGACCAAGTCTGAACCCTCTAACTTTAATAGATTCTTAGACAGGTAAAGAAGGTCCAATAGGTAAAATAACAGTATATCAACTAGTATTATCAGAGAATATTAGGAACATAAAGACGTAACAGACAACATTGGAGAGGAAAAAGTAAAGATTAAAACAACTAAACAAAGAAGAGAGAAAACAAGAACTACTCAGATCGATTTCCGAACAGTTAAAACAAATAGAAGAGTTTCTTGGTCGAAAATAATCAAAACAATCATTTTTTATTTATCAACATAATTAGAAATGATAACAAAATAATTAAAAATGATCAAAACAATTAGAAATGATAACAAAGAAATTAAAGAAAAAGTAAACAAGGACGAACCTAGAAATACTAAAGAAAGGAAGATGATTAAAACCTCCACAAAACAGGAAAAAGGTCATCAAAATCCACATTTCATTCCAACAGATCAACTACAAAAAGAATAAAGAACTCCATGCTAACATAACGAGAATTGAAGGGAGAATCATAACGAAAACGACGTAGGGTGTCCAAAACTCAACACAAAAATACCAGTAAACAAAGATCTCTAAAAAATAAAGGGAAAACTAAAGAAGTTATTGGACAACCAATAAATCTTTGGGTAACTAATTAGAGGTACACAAACACAAACAATGTGAAAAAAAAGAATATTAACTATAAATCAGAGTATCACAACACCAGTCTCTTCTACGAACTATACTAAAGTTAAAATAATTTAAATGACTCCACTGGGTTCTACACCAGATAGGACCTCTTACAAGGTACACGTGTACCCCTTTTTCACATAAGAAGACGTAAACCCATCTTACAAGACTTCTATAGTTACTCTAGGTAGAGTGGATTACATAGTAAATTCTGAACACAAAGGAATAATTAAAAGACAAAACTACTAGACAGGTAACCACACTCACCCCACAATTTCAGAGGATGATAATGACACAATGACAGTTAAAGAGGAAAATAAAGACGATAACAAACAGAATACATAACTCCACGAGAATACAACCCACGTATGTTAACAATACAAAAGGAGAACCTAACTAGGGAACCAGTAATACACCATAGGAAGGAATAGAGAACATTAGAGGAAATTCTATATAAAACAGACTATACTCCTAACGATGAGGTCTAAGGAAAATAAGGGTAAACGTACCCTATATAAAAAGGTAGGAGAGTGAAAGTCAGATATAGACAGAACTCTAGACTTCACCCAAAGAACATTTGTCGTATATATACCCAGAACAAAAACATAGGTAAGTCGGTCATACACAGAAAACCAACGTCGTAAATTAGGTAAATGTAAATTTCATTAATAACTATATATACAAGGATAATGGTAAAGGAATTAACAAACCCCAACTAAAAACATCTACAAAAAGAAGAGAACATAAGGAGTTGATATATTAGGGATATTGTAAACAACATTTCGACCAAACCACCATAACTTAAGAGAATTGAAAACGAAAAGACTTTTCGGTAAATAAAGAGGTAGTTAAAACTTACTTTAGGAACGGTCCATGTCATTAGAACCGACATCTAAAAAGGGAAAGTCATGAAATTTAGGACAGTAAGGGAAGACCGGACGTCTCAAAGACGACTTTCTAGTCGACAATTCACATACCCCAAAGGGAATATACAATGAACAAAGAAGAGGGAACGACGAAAATTGTAAGAAAGAAACACAAATCAGAAACAATCAAACTAATCTTATACAGAACCGTACGAAGAGGAACCTAAATAAGACATACCCTGAGAAACTTGGAGGAGAACCTTGACTAACTAATAAAGGAAAAGGTACAATCCCTTTAAAAGTTGATATTAGAGAAGTTTTTAAAAGAGTATGGGAAAGAAAGATAGAAGAAGAAGACCCTGGGGATATTAATCTTACAACCGGACAAACTATAACCGGGTCTCCAGAGACTCTGATAGGAGTCAAGAAAAGTAAGAAAAATGAAATAAGACGAGAAGTCTTTAACAAAGGTGGCAAAATAGAAGGTCAAGTGACTAAGTAAGGAGACGAAGTCTATAAGCCGATAACTAAGCAAGATCTCATAAAAATTAAAGTCATTAACACAACAAACAGAGACACACAAATAAGAAATTAAGAAGGTCCAGAAACAATTAACTAAGAACGTAAAAGAGGTATAACAAAAGTTCCAAAAACTAGTAGAAATGATATTAATAAGACTAAGGGAAAAGTCCATCAAACAGATAAAGGAGAAGTAAATAAACCTGAAGACACAAAGATCGAACAAGGAAATAAACACATCATAAAGAGACGGAAAAGTAAGAAAAAAAAAAATTGAATAAGACAAACTCCAGAGGAAAAGGGTCCGAAGTCCCAACTTAAGAAAGAAGGAAAATCAAAGACGGGAGGATTCAAACCGGGTCGTCAAACACATTCGAAGTTTATCCCACTCTAAACACTACTCAAAAACAAACAAAAAAGAGACTACCCGTTCCGACTCACTCCACCATTAGGACAGACGACTACTAAACCAAACATCAAATTAAAACAAACAAAAAATCTACTCCGTACGACGTGTCCCACGATGACCACAACCCACTAGGACCCAGAACATAAGTTCACCAAAGGAACCATACTCAAGAGTGATAAACTATGACGGATCCTAATCAAGAGACCATCAGATCCCAGAACCTCAGTCACGAGGGTGAGGTTTCCGAGTCCTGAACTAGAGGTCAGTCCTTACTACTAAGGTGTTCACCAAACGATACCGTAATTCACTCTCATTTTGTTTATAGGTTTTTACTCTTTGGTTTCTACTTGGGGTCTTTTTACCGTCAATGTTTTAGTCCGTTTATTAATTTTATTACCTTGTATGTGTATATGTATATGTAGGTACTCGTTTCAGTTTTGTTAGGTTGTTTTTACTTCATGTTATCCAATTAGGTCGTTTGTTTCCTTTAGTTTTAATATAAATGGTCAATTCTTGTTTTGATTGATTTCGTGTTTCACCTTTTGTTTTGATTTCGCTCCACGGTTCACCCCTTATTACGTTACTATTGTTTTGATTGTTTATACAACTCTCGATTCCTTCCGTTCTTTTCTTTCTTTCTTATCTATATGTTTCAATTTATCTCCATCTACTTCTTCTAAATATATGTAATTTCTAATTGACGTTCCCCTTTTCTTGTCATCCTTTTCGTTTATTTCCTTATTCACAGTGTTTTTATTATTATCCAAAATTTTTAATTTAAATTTTTTATCTCTCTTTTTTTCCCTTTGAGGGGTCTTGACGTTTTCGGGTTGCATCTCCGTCCCCAACTATTGTTGTTATTTTTTACACTGACTCCTTTTTTTCTTTTTTTTTTTTTCGAGTTTTCGAATTCATCTAAAGTATCACGGTTATTTTAGTTGATGTTGTCTCCTCCCCCTTCCTTTTTTTTCATTTTTTTAGATGTCTGTTCAGTTTTGTATTCTTATTACAAAAAGGACTCAGTGACGATAGTCTCAGGAAAGGGAACGACCCTCAGTGTCAGGTGGAGTGGAGGGATCCTACGGGAGGTTGTGACACGACTAGAGACCTGGACATACCCCCCGTCGAGTCTAAAATTAGACCAGGATGAGGAGACACAAGAACGGAGGTTATAGGTGTCGATAGTCTTGATCACACAAAAGAAAACACCCTCGAGAGTTACTGGAAAGTATATAAGGTATCTGTGTCTCAGACGGATCAACTAACCCACCTAAATTAAACGTCGAACATGTCGACCACCCTTCCAAAACCCAGAAGAAGGAATCAGTGTGACGGGGACCCAAAGTTAACACCAAATTATAGGTGAAGACGTACACCGAACAGGTGACCCGAAACGAGGACTCCGACGGGACCTCCTAAACTCAAACGGGGACAATCCCGATCCACCTCTCCACCATGTCGACGAAACCAGTGTCCCTAAGGCCGTCGTGGTCCATGAGTCCCTCAACCACCGATCCCGTCTTCCTTTATATCTGGTGATCTTCCCATACCGTTGGTCATAACCGGTTATACGAGATCATAAGAATGGACCTCTTGAAGGAGGGACTGTCTCTTCAGACCGTCCGGTGTCAGATGTCCCAGTGTTTCTCAGCCTGTGATGACTTCGCTGGGACGTGTGTATCCGTGTTCTAAAAAAAACTGACACCGTCGAGACGGGGTCACTCTCAACTCGTACTTCCACCGTGTCGACGAACCGAACGTCCCTGGGACTGTCACGGTTCACACGTCCCTGTGTCTGACGGAGACGACGTCCTCAATACCGGGATAGTCTCAGAAAACTCGGAGAACATCGACCGGTAGTCTTCCAGAGAAACCGGCCAGAAAGAGGCATCGAGGTGGGCAAGTCCGTGAATCCCCCGAGGGAACGGACCCAAGGAAGAGACAACAACCTTGTGTCTCCCCGGGTGGGACCGACCTCAGAATAAGACATCTAACCGCGTAGTCAGTGAATTTCCCCGTGGGACCCACCCCAGGATGAGACATCAAGTTACACAGTCCACAAACTACCCGGTCGGAGAGATGACAAGTTGACGGTTACGTCAATACCCCCTCTCTCCAATACCACTACCAAGGTGGGGGATACGTACTGAGTCATCATGGCGAAACGAAGGTACCGACGGGTCGAAAGGAGGTGTACGTAAAGGGTGGTGTCAGAGGAGGGAGTGTAGGGGAACTAGGTAGAGAGGTGTTAGTTGTCGTCGGGAACGGGACCCTAACGCGGTGTTAGGGATTTGAGGTCGAGGGTTGGCGACGTGGAAGGTCCTCTAGATACAGGGACAGACCCCATACATACCGACGTCGTTCCTGACAGACTAAGAGTAAGGTAAATCCGACGATCTCTAGTCGACAAAGTAAGGGTCGGAATTTACAAAGGGGAAACTGAGTCTGTTAACGGGACTACACCCCTAGCCTGGGGACGAAGTCCAGGGGGTCCACGGTCGACTCCTGTCCAGGTCAGGATGATTGTGAGACAAAAAGGGGGACCAAGGAAACAGGATGACTCAAAACGCACCGAGATATATAAGAAAAGGTGACCAGTCCATGAGGACAGGCGAGAGTCGACCACAAGACGTACGCGAAGACACAAACTTCCACATAAGGACCGAATAGACACCTCTCTCTATATGAGGTACAGGTGGATGAGGAGACGGTTGAAAAAGGAGAGGGGAAAAAGAGAATTAATGGTTCTTTATAAACGTTCTGTAATTGGGACCCTTTAGAATCCTCTGAAAGTAAAATTCCTATAATTACATATACAAAATAGCACATGACTTCCTAAGGGACATCTCTCACTTCATACAATAATAAGTCAGCGAGTCAGTGCAGACTGAGAAACGCTACGGTACCTAATATTAGGTGACCCGAGGAGATAGACACTTTAAAAGGTCCGTTCTTACGACCTCACCCAACGGTAAAAGAGGAGGTCATCTAGAGGGGCTGGGTTCCTGACTTGGGTGCAGAGGGTGTATTGTGTACCTAAGAAATGACGACTCAGTGACCCCTTCGGGTACCTTTCACTCTATATTTATCTAATTTTATGACGGGGTTATAGGAGGGAAAGGGGTTATGATATATAAAGTCCTTCGGGTATGTGTCTTTCATATGTACAGATAGGAACAAAAATTTAATTTTTTTTGTCGACAGGAATAATTCGTCTTCGATGTACATAACTAAAAATTTTTAATCATATACTTTTTTTATACATAAACATTGACTTAGTGAAACGAGATATTGGACTTTAATTGTGTAACATTCAGTTAATATAAGGTTAATTTTTTTCCTTTACGAGGTTTTTACTTATTTAATACATTTTATTTAATCATACCGATAATATCGAAATTTTCTCTTTAGTCTTAAACTGTAAACTTGGTAAGTAAATACATGTAACAATCTTACCTGTCAACGAAATTACTTCTTACTGTCTACCGGAAAAAACTTTACTCGTTCAGATCATTTATGTACAGAGAGTTAATACACATCACACAGACGGTTTACTACAGATCCACAGAGGAATAGAAATGGGATGGAATGTGAATAGAACACGGAATGATCAAAGAAACGGTTCTCTACCCTGTCCCTATTACTACGGGGTATAAAGACCTATAATCCTCAACTTTAAAAGTGTACCAAACAAACACACTTTTCAGGTGTGTTATTTTACCGACGGAATTTTTCCGTTGACGTTTTACGGTAAATAGGAGAGACGGGTTGAAGGTGGTAAAACGGTTGAAAACAAAATGCACTTACAGAAGTACGGTTTCCTTGAAGACCACGAGTCTAAGTACTAAACCAAAAGATTGACAATCTCGTAAAAGATCGAGTCGTGTTTATTTTCGTGTGTGTAAAAGAATTATATGAAGATATATATAATGAGTATAACAAAAATGCTAGACGTAAAACCAGTTTTTGTTAGGAACGAAACTAATGTTTCTTTCAAAATTTATACAAAGAACCGCCCCCCCCCTTATTTTCCTTCTGTAAAACTTTACTTCATGGTTCTTTTTTAACTTACCGTTACACATAGACGTCAAGACAAGTTACTACAAATGAAAGAGCAAGTTGTCGAGTTACATAATTTTATATGTGAGAATTAAAAGATTATTTAGTTTTGATCCTGTGTTTAAAAGTTATAAAAAGATCCAGTCAGTCAAAGTAATACTTTTGTATAGACTAACTGTTCTACGACCCGATATCCACAGGATGTCGTCATCAACGAGTCAACACAGACTGAAACGTTGGGGTACCTGGCATCCGACTCTCCAAGGAGACAGGTACCTTAAGAGGTTCGTTCTTATGATTTCACGAGACATTGTTGAATCTCCCCATCCTACCCCTCCCTCCATCTTCCCTCCAAGTTCTCCCTCCCCTATATACATACGACGACGACGACGATTCAGTAAAGTCAGCACAGGTTGAGACACGCTGGGGTATCTACCGTGGATACCGACTAAGTACAACTACAAACCGTCTTTAGTTGTGTTATGACATTTCATCAATAGGAATTTAATTTTTATTTATTTTAAAATTTTACATACATGGGTTTTTTATGAAATCTGTAATTTTAGTATAAAATTTTTTCCTTATGATCTCACTCATAGGTAAGGAAAGAGGTTCCCTAGAAGGACTGGGTCCCTAGTTTAGACCCAGAGAACGTAACGTCCGTCTAAGAAATGGTAGATTTGGTGGTCCCTTCGGGTATCCACAAGATGTGTGTGAGTGTTTCCGTGAACAGGACTAGTGTTTTCTCCAATACTCTCGTCCCTTTCTACCAAGACATAAATCTTTGGACTTAATCTACGATCGTCTTCTACATTACACGACTTAAATTTTACAGATGTCTTAGTTTAAACTGAAAATTTTGTTTGTCGAAATGGTGTCCTTCAGGTTTATCACAGTAGTAACAAGCTTTGTTCTTCATTATTTGGAGTAATTTCTCTCCATCGTCTCAAAAAGTCTCGGTAAAGTACAGAATGTTACGAATGTATACCTTTATTTCGTACAATACTAAGTCTTCTTTATTTTGTTGTTTAATTTATGACAGATCTGTGTGAGGTAGAATCCTGAAGTACGAGACAACAAAAATACTCTTCCTAATGAGATAAGACTTATAGGGATAGGTCTTTAAAGGGGTTCTTTTATGGGGTCCGAAAATGTTCTATCACCTTGTCGACATTAGGTTTTTATCATCCTACCCCCGTCTGTCATAGTCCCTCATGTTCTCTACAGAGTCGTATAAGGAAACTACTCTACACTTCTGACTACTACTTAACGAAAATGACAAAAGAGAGTCAAATCAAGATATTAATACATTGCTTTTTCCCGTAAAATACTCTTTTTGTTACAACAGTACAACTAATTCGTATCAATACTTTCTCTCTCTCCGGGGGACTTTTATTGTTTTATTAACAAGTCGAGAAGAAAGAAAGGGATGTTAGAGATACAGAGATAGTTTTGGTTTTAAAAGGGAGAATACTACCGAGTGTGAGAATAAGTGGGTCTTGTCTGAAGAACGAACAAGATGTTTGAGTTTTTCGGTAAATAAAAAAGATGGACTGTAAAGAGGAGGATTTATAAGAGACGACGACGATTCAGCGAAGTCAGCACAGGTTGAGACCCGTTGGGGTATCTACCGTCGGGTGGACCGAGGAGACAGGTACCATAAGAGATCCGTTCTTATGACCTCACCCAACGGTAAAAGAAGAGGTTTTATAAGAGATCCGTGAAGTTTAAGATGACTTGTGTAGGAATAATAGGACTAACCAGTAAGACTCTTCACAATTGTTATATTATGAACGTAAGACTTTACGGAGTGGGAACTGGAAGGGACAATTCTTAGTTTTATAACCATGTGTTTCTTTGTATTTGGTGATTACTATCCAAAACCAACAAAGAGTTTCATCAAGAACAAGAATGTCCCTTTTTTTCCACACAAAGATATGTCGGAAATCTCTATAATTTCTCATTTTTTACGATATTTAAGAAGACTAAAACAACCGTTTTAGAGATACACAATTTCGATAGAAGATAATTTCGTTGTAACGAAAATATCTATCCATCCAAACATCAATCTCCTACCAATCTATCTATCCGTCTATCTCCCCCTTTTATGTCTTTATTTCTCCATATCCATACACGAAATATTTTATTTATTTACTTACTTACTCAGTGACTAAGAGTCACCCCACCTTTCAATTTCACAATCAGTGAGTTAGTACAGGTTGAGAAACACTGGGGTACCTGATAGCGGACGGTCCGAGGTGACAGGTACCCTAAGAGGTCCGTTCTTTAACCTCACCCATCGGTAAGAAAAGAGATCCCTGTAGGTTCACTCAGTCAGAGAGACGTCTACCGAGAAAGAACCAGATAATAGATGTGCCGAACTCAAAATCTCTTGTTAGGTTAAAACTTTATAAAATGAGGTCATAATATAGTTGACATAGTTAAAATCACAAATCCTTTAAACCAGTGGTTTAAATATCACCTTTAATTATTTACAAACACAGAGTGTACAAAGACGATCCTAGACGGTTAAAAAACGAAACTCTCTTTTGTGTATTTACAAACCACATCCTGTCGAAGGTCGAAAGCTGAAGGGTGAAACAGTGAAGAGTCAAGAGCAGAAGAACTGGGTTGTCGTCGTGAGTCAGTCAACTGGTGCACGAGGAAGAACTTATAAAAGACCGAAAGAGTGTCGTGAGAGAAAATCAAGAGCAGTGTGTAGTGACCAACGAAGAAGAGTCAGTGAAACTCACTAAGAAGATGTAGATGAACTAAAGATTTGTACCAGGACGGGGTCCCGAGTCAGAAACCTACAGAAATATATAGATGTTCAAGTACATCAAAGTACCGAAATTTAAGGTAAATATATGGTGACTACGAGTGTCAATATCAAGTTGGACCTTAAGAAAATAAAATTATTTTAACTTTCTCTGTGTACATGGGGTCACAAGTGACGTGGTGACAAATATTATCGGTCCTGTACCTTCGTTGGATCTACAGGTAGTCGTCTACTTACCTATTCTTTCGCCACCATGTATATGTGTTACCTCATAATGAGTCGGTAATTTTTCCTATGTAAACTTAGTGAAGATTACTCCACCTACTTTGACCTCGGATATATCTCACTTCATCGGTCTTTCTTTTTGTGGTTATGTCATATGATTGCGTATATATACCTTAAATCTTTCTACCATTACTATTGGGACTTACGCTCTGTCGTTTTCTCTGTGTCTACATATCTTCAGAAAACCTGAGACACCCTCTCCCGCTCCCACCCTATTAAACCCTCTTACCATAACTTTGTACATATTATAGTATATACTTTGCTTAGCGGCCAGGTCCAAGCTACGTACTATGACCTACGAACCCCGACCACGTGACTCTGTTGGGTCTCCCTACCATACCCCTCCCTCCTCCNCTTCAGAAAACCTGAGACACCCTCTCCCGCTCCCACCCTATTAAACCCTCTTACCATAACTTTGTACATATTATAGTATATACTTTGCTTAGCGGACAGGTCCAAGCTACGTACTATGACCTACGAACCCCGACCACGTGACTCTGTTGGGTCTCCCTACCATACCCCTCCCTCCTCCTCCCCCCCAAGGCCTACCCCTTGTGTACATATGGACACCACCTAAGTACAACTACATACCGTTTTGGTTATGTTATAACATTTCATTAATTGGAGGTTAATTTTATTTATTTAAATATAAGTTGGACCTTAAGATTGTGTTTCAGGAAAGACAGATGAGTTTTAGAGGTGTGTACAAATTATGTTTAAATTTAAGTTACACGAGTTTTGTCTTGAGAACGAAAAAGGGAGTTGAAATTAAGATGACGTCAATTGGAATAGAGATGGTTACCGTTAAGTAGTTAGGTCAACGAACCCGTTTTATACGTCATGAAAAGAAATTAAAAAGACACTCGGAGTATAGGATGGTAGTTAGAATAACAGAGGTGAATTTTTATATAGGTCTTATGATGGTTAAGAGTCATAGAAAGACAAGGTTAAAAGAAAAGGTATAGGTGACGATATTAGAACCAATTCGAGAATAGAGTTTGGACCTAATGACGTTATTAAAAGAACCAAAAAATTAAGGACAAAAGGATATCAGATAAGGAAAAATAATTATCAAAATAAACAAATAAATAAATACCGACACGACCCAGAAACAACGACCCGTCCGAAAAGGGATCAACGTCACTCTTCCCCGATGAAAAGTAACGTAACGGGTCCGAAGAGTAAAGCCACCGAAGATAATAACGCCTGGTGTCCGAGAGCCCGGTCTTCCGAAGTCATCAACGTCACAGACCCGTATTATCGACACCAAGGGACCGAGATTTCGTGTCCGAACTGTTAACACCGTGGGTCCGAATCAACGAAGTGTCGTACATCATAGAAGGGTCTAGTCCCTAGTTTGAGTAACTTTTTCTGAGACTACGACCCTTTCTAACTTCAGTTCTCTTCTCCCACTGTCCTACTCTACCAATCTATCGTAGTGACTGAGTTGCCTGTACTCAAACTCATTTGAGACCCTCTATCACTTCCTGTTCTTTCGGACTACACGACATCAGGCACCCCAGTGTTTCTCAGTCTATGTTGAATTTCTGACTTGTTGTTGTTGTCGTCCCTTGTCCCGTATATACATTGACCAGACTTACTTGAGGGTCGAAACACACAAACAAAACACACACATACCCCACCCCCCGCCCAAAGAGAAACCTTTTGATTTCTGATGGTACATGATCCATGTGAAGATCACAAGAATATCTCTCTTGATCATAAATGACTCGTGAAAGAGACACTATCTGGTCCCGAAATGAACTTAATAAAATAGCTTAAGAACGTTGACGCCACATTCGTGATACAAATGAGGGTAGTAAACAAATTTAAATATCTCATTATACCCATCTTAAATCCAAAACTTAGGTTGAGACCGACTAAGATCTCTGTCGCGGGTGAGGTTTGTCGGTAAACCGGAGGTATACCATGTCACAACCTAATTGTATGTAGGGTGTAAACTGTGGGTCGTTGTGAGGGGTCCCAGATTCACTTATTTGATCCTGGAGAAATTTTAGGAGGGAGTCCATTACGACAAGTGGATTTTGAAAGTTACCAGAGATACCAAGGGACCAAAGACACTATTATTAAATAGACGGAACTATAAAGTCTTAAATTGCTTGATCCGAACCGGACGTCCTAGACCAGAGACCTTATAATCGACACCATACTTTAGATTACATGGAAAATTAAGTTAGGTCTACTTGGATTACCTTAGTCGGAATTTATCCATAACGACGACGACGACGACGACGATTCAGCGGAGTCAACACAGGCTGAGGTACGCTGGGGTATCTGCCGTCGGGTGGTCCGAGACGGCAGGGACCCTAAGAGGTCCGTTCTCGTGACTTCACCCAACGGTAAAGGAAGAGGTTACTTACTTTCACTTTTCACTTTCACTTCAACGAGTCAGCACAGGCTGAGAATCGCTGGGGTACCTGACGTTGGGTGGTCCGAGGAGGTAAGTACCCTATAAGGTCCGTTCTCATGGTATTTCTTTTGATAATGTTTCCACACCCACTACTGTTAAGATAATATTTACAATGGTAGAGGATCATTGTACGGTCCAACTGGTTTAAGAGGTGACCCTAAAGACTTAGGATATTTGACACTGGGTCTCCTGTTTGACGGGTTTCAGTGACTTCCCTAAAGATGATTATTAGTCTCATGTCACGTATTAAAATAAGAATTAAGGGATTTGAGACAGGACCTTATGTCGTTATGACCTACTTGTAAACGACACCCAGAGGAGTCAAGTCCCTGAGTATACAATAATATGGTAAATAACCATAAGTAAGTACGTGGTACCTTAGTGACTCGTATAGATCTTACCCGGTAAGGAACCCTGGTTCGTCACTTATCTAGTCCGTAATACTTCGAATACCATAGTTCACTCTCGATCACCTCCACTACCTTAAGGTCGACTCAATAAATTTTACAATTTTCTACTACAACAATTTCACAACGTGGATTGTACGGTCGTTTAAACCTTTTAAACCGTCACCGGTGTCCTGACCTTCTCGAGTCAAAAGTAAGGTTGGGTTTCTTCTCGTTACGGTTTCTTACAGGTTTGATGGGATATTAACACGAATAAAGTGTACGATCGTTTCCATACAACTTTTGGGAAGTTCGATCCGAAGTTGTTATACACTTTATTCTTGAAGGTCTACATGGTCGACCCAAATCTTTTCCGTCTCCTCGGTCTCTAGTTTAACGGTCGAAAGCAACCTAGTATCTGTTTCGTTCCCTTAAGACCTTTTTGTAGGTGAAGACGAAGTAACTGATACGATTTTGGAAACTGACACAACTAGTGTTGTTTAACCCCTCTTAAGGAATTTTGTACCCTCATGGTCTGGTGGAATGGACGGAGGAGTCTTTGGACATACGTCCAGTTCTTTGTTGTCAATATTGACCTGTACCTTGTTGTCTGACCAAGTTTTAACCCTTCCCTCAGACAGTTCCGACATATAACAGTGGGACGAATGAATTAAATATACGTCTCATGTAATACGTTTTACGGTCGGATCTACTTAGTGTTCGACCTTAGTTCTAACGACTCTTTTTATAGTTATTGGAGTCTATGCGTCTACTATGGTGACATTACCGTCTTTCACTTCTCCTTGATTTCTCGGAGAGTTACTCCCACTTTCTTCTCTCACTATTTTCGACCGAATTTTGAGTTGTTAGTTTTTTGATTCCAGTATCGTAAACCAGGGTAGTGAAGTACGGTTTATCTTCCCCTTATTCACCTTCTTTACTGTCTAAAATAAAAGAACCCACGTTTTTAGTGACACCTGTCACGGACGTCGATACTTTAATTTTCTGCGAACGAAGTGCCTTCCTTTCGATACTGTTTAGATCTGTCACACAATTTTTCGTATCTGTAGTGAAACAACTGCTTCCAGACATATCAGTTTCGGTACCAAGAAAATCATCAGTACAGTACATACCAACACTCTCAACCTGGTATTTTTACCGACTCACGACTTGACTACGAAAGTTTGACACCACGACCTCTTCTGAGAACTCTCAGGGAACCTGACGTTCCCTGAGTTTGGTCAGTTAGGATTTTCTTTAGTTGGGACTTATAAGTAACCTTCCTAACTACGACTTCGACTTCGAGGTCATGAAACCAGTGGACTATACTTCTCGGTTGAATGACCTTTTCTGGGACTAAGACCCTTTCTAACTTGCGTTTTCCCCTACCCCCGTCGTCTTCCACTCTACCAACCTACCGTAGTAACTGAGTTACCTGTACTCAAACTCGTTTGAGGTCCTCTATCACTTCCTGTCTTCTGACCGTACGACATCAGGTACCCCAGTGTTTCTCAACCTGTGTTAAATCATTGACTTACTGTTGTTTCAGTACAACATCACAACTCACATTATTGGTAATTTTTCGGGGTAAGGTCGACGATTGTTCGACATGAAAGGTCGGTATGACATTAGAATTTATTTGTGATATTCGAGGATGTGAGTTCAACTATGACGAGGTCCCAGAGTGACTCTACTTCTGACGAGAACTTTCTGAACTTTCTGAGGACGGATATTATTAGATGTGAAGTTATCTCTCATCTAAATAAGGACGAAGAGACATAAGAATGATACATATGTTAAAAGAGAAACACCTTTTGAAAAAGGAAGGTAAACAAATAGTTTAAGAACGGAAGATGTTTCGGGTCACGTCCAAGGAAAGAAAAGACTTTGTGAGACACTGTATTTCACAGTGGATTTGAGGGTCCTGTAAGTAATAAACACGGTGAAGAATGGTACAAAAGAACCTAATGAATAAAAAAGAAAATAGATGGGAGATCCTCATAAAATGGAAAAATAGATTATAAGACAACAAATCATTTCATGGATTGTAAGTTATTGGTAAAATGGGTCTATTTACCAATAGCTACTATTTTTATCTACAAAAAGAGACTTTGACTACTAATGGTCTTGATTTAACATTTCGAAAGGTTCCATTTGTGAAACACTGTTAATCAAAACCCGGTCTTTCTAAGTGGGAATCTGAGACCTAGAAGTATAAAAAAATTCCATAGAAAATACGGTAGAGACTTAGAAGTATAAAGGAAATTCCATAGAAGAGTACGGTACCCACGACTCTAATCTAAAAAGTCGTGACCGAAGTAAACCCCACCACATAATGTCTCTCTTTCGTTCCTCGTGTTTTATTCTTTCCTCTTTGTCCAAATACCAAGCTCTGACCTATGTCAGGACTATGTGACACCCTTCACCGACTAACAAACCATGGTCCCTAACATATTCGTAATATGTGTTCTTTCTTATTTCTTGACGTACTTATTTCTTAACTCACTGTTAGGGTCTGTTCCGTGGTTCTTAGTTCTCTTGTAATTTTTCTATTATTCAAGTTTATGAATAACAGTTTCTTTGCAGTTCTTACATTGTCTCCTGTTAAGTAGACTAGTTTCCGGTCCCTTCGATATTCATAGGTCTGATGTCAGATCCGTCACTCTCTTACACCTTGGTTTAGTTCGTTTCTTAGACTTGTCGTTCCTAGTCCTTGAGTCCTGTTGTCAAGATTTACCAGAGACATCATTCACCATGAGTCATAAACAACTTATTTACTTACTTGTTTTTCCTGTGTAACCTTGATCCGACGTTAGATTTATTTAGACTGAAGTCTACGTAAGGAACGGGAACGAGGAGAGTTGAGATTATGTTCTTCTACCAGGGGACCCTCTACCACGGAGGGTCTACTGAAGGCCCACCCAAGTCGTCGTGACCATCCTCTAACCTCACTGTCCCATTTCGGTCTCAAGAGAAGAGGAAGATATACCGAGGTCAACCGTAAAATTCGTTGTCGACAAAGGAAGGACGGAGATCAAGAGTTACCCAATCAGGTAACTCCAAGACTTGAGACTCGAAACCATTTTGGTAGGACATGCAAACAGAGAGATCGGGTCGTCCTAGTTTATTACACTCTTATAATATACATTCAAAAATAAAAAAATTATCGGTGTAAAATTTTCAGTTTTAATTTCTCATTTTAATTAAATCTATGATATATAATGGGTTATATAAGTTGTATAGTAAAGAGACATATAAGTTATATTTTAGATAAATACTCGATAAAAAGTAAAAAAAAGAGTCTAAGTAAGAAGTGTTAGAGCGTTCATAAAATGTAATTCTTATATGGTATCAAGTCTAGTCGGTGTAAAGTTCACGAGTTTCTGTTTCACACCAACCGATGGTTCGACCTGTCGTGTCAAGATCGGATAACCACTCTCATCAGAGGACGATGACGATTAAACTCCCCCTACGGAGTGGTGACCCGAAGGGTCCACTACGATCTCCATTTCTTGGGTGGACGGTTACGTCATCTGTATTCTCTGAACCCAAACTAGAGACCCAACCCTTCCAGGGTACCTCCTTCCGTACCGTTGGGTGAGGTCATAAGAACGGACCTCTTAGGGTACCTGTTTCTTCACGTCACCCGATGTCAGGTACTCCAACGTTACTCAGTCTGTCCTGACTTCACTGAATCGTGTTTAATCATGGGTGTGAAGTGGTAATGAGGAACAAAACGAAAATTCGATACTGTAGTGAACTTATTGATTGAAGGACTTGATTTTAGGGAGGTAACATCCTCTGTGTTTATAACTCTTGTGTCAAGAGTAAACACCTGTGTCAACTCCTTCCTCTCCCACCCTGCTTAACTCTCTAATCGTACCTTTATATACACAACGGTATACATTTTATCTATCGGTCACCCTGGTATATTTACCAGTTGATTATAAACTGTTCCCTTGGTTCTTCTAAACTACCCCTTTCCTTGAGGACGATAAACGGTGTTGTGTCTACTTGTGTCTCCGGTAATACGGGTCACTATGTATTCATTCTGTTTCTTTCTGTTTATGACGTACTAAAGTGAATTTACACTTGAGACTTTTTTTTTTACAGTCGAGTATCATTGTCTTTCATCATACGATCAATGATCCTCGAACCTCCCATTTCCTTTGTTCCTCTACAACCAGTTTCCCATTTGTGAAAGTCAATATTCTACTTATTCAAGATCACTGGATTACATATCGTACGACGATGACGATTCAGTGAAGTCAGTACAGGCTGAGACACGCTGGGGTGTCTGCCGTCGGGTGGTCCGAGGGGGCAGGGACCCTAAGAGGTCCGTTCTTGTGACCTCACCCAACGGTAAAGGAAAAGGTTACGTATTTTCACTTTTCGCCTTCACTTCAGCGAGTCAGCACAGACTGGGAGTCGTTGGGGTACCTGACGTCGGAAGGTCCGAGGAGGTAGGTACCCTAAAAGGTCCGTTCTCATGACCTCACCCCAGGGTAACGGAAGAGGCTTGCATGTCGTACCACTGATATTTATTATTATTACATTACATAGTATAACATGTGAACTCGAAACGATTCTGTTATCATAAGATTGGTGTTTTTATTTCTCCCCATTGATACACTCTACTATCTATACAATTAAACGAACTAACACCATTAATACAGTGTTATATGTGTATATAGTTTTGTAGTATAACTTGATGGATTCGTGTATGCTAAAAATAGACAGTTAGTATGAAGTTCATTCGAATCCTACTCCCCCTCTCTCCCAATGTCTTCTTTTGAAGTTGTCACTAGTGGTGTCTTTCGTTAAAAACGGTTAGTGTCAGACTTTTAATACCAATTGTTGTAAGACCATTACGACCCTTCCCACAGAGTTTAAGAAAGTCGTTTGTATGAAAGAGTAAGTTGATAGTAAGTCAAGTAGTTCTTTGAGGAAAAGAAGGGGACTACGTATCCCCATTAAGGTACGTGTGACTCGTCAGGAGTACTGGTAAACCGAAGGGTACGTAGGATGGATAGTTTATCTTTCCTGTTCGATACGTCTAAGTTTTTGAACCAGAAAGAGACAAAGGAGTGACCTATGAATGAAGTTCCACAGAAGAGGTTTGCCGCAGGACGAGGTACTTGTACCGTCTGGGACCGTCCTCAGAGAACATCACGAAGGTCAGTCTCTGGAGTGGACCGTCCAGAATCGAGACACTTCTTTCTCCTTTACCTAAGATAAGTCGAAAATATCGGTGTCTCTCAATCTTCCTTGACCTCACAGATGACCAGGTTTAGGTAAAAAAATGTGTACGCCTCGGGTACCCCTATATTTTGTAGCAGGTTTCAATACATCGTTCAAAACATCGTCTTGTCTCTAATACTGGACAAAAGACGAAGAACCTTGTCACAAAAAAAATTACAACACAGTGTCTAATGATGGAATCTAGGATCTATTTTTAGAGTTTCAATATGAACAGATCGTAAATCTAAAGAGTTACGTCTTTGAGTTCATGATGAACCGGATGATTGTTTACTGTCGAATCGACTTCAAAATACACACCATACTTAAACCCTGCAACCCAATCCTGGACTCTACGACGTCATTTATAGTACCTGTACTTACTCGTATCACGTGGTCCAAAATTTTCACGTGTTAAAAGAGAGAGGATAGAAAACGACCTACTACGACTCTTACTATCAAATTTTTACCTTGCGTTAAGTAGAGTTTATTGCTTGATAAAACATCTTTTATTTATATATTTCTAAGTTTGACTGTTTTACGTTATTCTAAGTAAGAAAGTGACCGATAACACGATTAGTTTCCGGATCTGTTATTCCTCTTTTGTTATTCGTTTTCTCTAGTTCAAAAAAGGACATACTTTGAATCTACGACCCCATTTTCGGTGTATTATTCGTTCACAGTTTATTTTTTGTTAATGTCACTATTTGTACTTCTTTTAACGTCCAACGGTACTATCTCTTATAACCCCGTAAATGAAACCTATTCTACCGATCCCTTCCAGAGAGATTTTACTACTGTGAATTCAACTCAAATTTTAACCTTCCGACACGTTAAAGGGGTCTTCTCTCCTTTCGTAAGATCTCTCTCCCTTTTACATATTGTCACGATTGCACTATTCAAGGTCCGAAAATTGGCATACACTATTTGGTCCTCGTAAACCTTACATTCGTTAAGACAGTACATCATTTTATTTTAGTCGGAGTTAAGTCTAAACAGAATAGTAGTTTATTCCTTCACATCTGAGTTTTCGTACATACCTGTGTTCTTTGACTCGGGTAAGTATTGAGACCGAATATATACCAAGGGTCTCCGAAGGGTATCTCACGGGTTTACAACATTGACTCTTGTTTGTCTTATTTTGTTCTTTTTGTGGGACCTATTCCCGGGACTTTTATTTTACCTTATAAGGTAGTTATTTATCGTCAAACTCAAACTCTAGATCTTCCCGTGATTAATTTAAGGGGTGGGAGAGAGACTAGGGAGTCTGTTCGGTAAAATTATCTCTTTAACGGTTCTTTTTCGTGTTGTCATACTTTTCTTAGTAGAATTTATCTGAACAAATACCATATTCTCCACTTCATTCTTCCGTCTCACAACGAAATGAGATAGAGTAGTCCCTTGTATGGGTGACCCACTGTTTAAAAAGAGACGGTACTCTTATAGACACTTACTGACACGTTCACGGGACCCATAACTAAAACACCAATTTTTATTACAGGTGTTCATCCGTTCAAGTGTTCTGTCTGAGATGTTTATCACTCTCAACTGATATATATTATATAACTCATTCAAAGTCCGGGACACAGTTCGTGAAATACCCGTAGTGGGATGAATTAGGAGGACCATTGGGACAGTCTATCCATGTTGAAGATATTGACACACGTTTGACTCTAATTCATATAAAAGTCTTCAGTGTGTCAAGCATTCGTCACCTCGATTCTGAGGATGGGACCCCAGAGACTTAGGTCTCGGACACAAAAATTGGTAATACGACTTAACAGAGGTACTTATACTATGGAGAGTATTCTAAAAGAACGTAACCATCTCCGGTTACCTGCTTCCGGTATAAGACACATATGTTACCAGTGAAGAAATCTCCTACTCACATTAGATCTGGACTGATTAGGACTTTTAGTATCGTGTGATAGAAGAGTCAGAGACACTGAATGTTGTCATTTTGTGACTGATAGGTGTCCTTCTCGAACTTTCTACAAGTTGAGTATATGAATTCAAACTTAACAAATTATTCCTCCTATGAGTTACGATGTTCTTTTAAGAGACTTAAATTCCGAATGCTAGGTTTCAAGTTTAGGGACATCACAAACTCCAAAACCTTAATCTAAAAGGTGTAGTGATTTCGTGTTTATTGTTAAAATTGTACTATTCTTTGTACTTTAAGACAAAATTTTTATAAAAAATTTTACTTATTGATATTTTCCGTAGTAAATAACTTTAGGATAAATTTCTGGTTTACTTTTGTGTTAACTCCGTGAGTAACGATACACATTCACCAAAACATATTCACTACTCATAAAGCTTCGAACGTGTGTGAAACAAGAAAAAGGTTTATTTGTGATACACCTAGATATACGAGTTAGGAACTGATTTAAAAAGGAGGATAGCCGAATAACTATTTCACAAGATAAAAAAATTACCTAATACGTTACTCGTAATCAAAGTACTGACTTAAGTCTCGAACAATTTGAATCTTATGAACAGAGGTCGTTGAGTGTTAGTGAATAACAAGACGTAACGAAACATAGTTCATAGGATGTACAGTCAGGGGTGTCCTATATTTATCTGGTATTATTATAAATCGTTATATTTTACTCCTGTTACTGATAGGAGTAGGCAGTGAGGGAAAGAGTACTCCCACACCACAAGTAACAAATAACGAACCTCTCTAAACGGTTCTTGTTACCGATGAGTTCGGTCATCGTAAATAAGGTCGACGTAGAACTTAACTAATTTTTGATAAAGAGGTCCGTTTCTCATCAAAGTGGAATTCGGTTTCCTCCTCACACTAATTCCCTAAGCTAACCTGGTAATCTCTTTGTTACTGTGCCTTTGACTCTCGTTCTACCACCAACACGAGCAGAAGAGTCTACGGTACACTTACGTATTGATAAATCCAAACTGACTTAGTTTATAGGTTAAAAATTGTTTATATGTTTATAATGAAAAAGTAAGTAACCCAAAACTATAAGTTCTTTTTTACACTTATTTATTTAACTACTATTTTTAATCCTTTACGTAGACCATCTCTGACCCGTCAGTTGTGAAATAAAAGTGAAACATTAACCATATGTTCATTCTTTACAAGATCTCTTCCGTTACAGTGGGGTGAGGTCATGAGAACGGACCTTTTAGGGTACCTACCTCCTCGGACCACCCGACGTCAGGTACCCCAGCGATCCACAGCCTGTGCTGACTCGCTGAAGTGAAAGTGAAAAGTGAAAGTATGTAACCTCTTCCTTTACCGTTGGGTGAGGTCACAAGAACGGACCTCTTAGGGTCCCTGTCCCCTCGGACCACCCGACGACAGATACCCCAGTGTGTCTCAGTCTGTGGTGACTTCCCTGAATCGTCGTCGTCGTCGTCCTTTACAAGATGAACCCATGTTGACCATTGTGAGTCTTTTAAATCCTTTTATAAGTTCTGTATGTTTTCCTTTATGATTAAGACTCTTTCACGCCATTCTCTTTCCCATTCAACCGTAGAGACGTTATCAAGTAAGTAAGGTCTTCTTACCCGTTTACAACCTCGACTTCATTCAAGGTTTCTTTATTTTTGTAAGGTCGACCTGACCCACTGTTTATCTATACGAAGTTATTATAAATGTACGTTCTTTTCTCTTCAAAACCTATTGTTAAAGGACTTGACGAGTCTTACTGACATTTCATACACTTAAATCTACGGTCACTTATCTAATTCATCGTCTTGTGACTCTTTTTTTTAGTTTCATCGATATAACCTTTAGTACAAAAGTCGACGTTTTGTTGTGTCTTTAGAAGATCAGGATCACACACACACACACGCACACACACGTGTGAGTCACACAGGTTGAGAAACGTCTGGGTGTCTGTGGTTTTCTGACTTCGGACGGTCCGAGAAGACGAGTACCTTAAAAAGTCCCTTCTTATGACCTCACCCAACGGTAAAGGAGGAGGTCCCCTAGAAGGGGTGGGTCTCTAACTTGGGTGTAGAGAATGTAGAGGACGTAACCGTCCTCCCAAGAGTTGGTGACCACGGGGGACCCTTCGGGTTTTACTCGTGTAAGGTTTCTTTTATCAAAAAAGGACTTTTCAGATCAAATTAGACCTGTAGGGACCACCGAGTCTACCATTTCTTAGACGGACGTTACGTCCTCTGACCCTAAATTAGGTACCCAGTGTTTCTAGGGGACCTCTTCCCTTACCTGAGGTACCTGTCTCCTCGGACCGTCCGTTGTCAGATACCCTAGTGTTTCTCAACCTGTGATGATTCACTGATTGGAAAAGTGAAAAGTGATCAAATTAGATTCCCGGAAACGTTCCTTCCGTCCCTCTAAAACAGGTTTCTTGTCCATTAAATCTTTTTGACACTTCAACGTTAACTAATAATTTATTGTTATCCGGTCGTAACGTTGTCCCCTTCTCCTCAACAAATCTTTTTGTAATTTAAAATCGAATATGTATGAATTACTTAGAGTATAAAGATTTATATGTAGTAGTACATTATGTATATGGGATCACAATGTCCATATCAAAAAGAGAATGACTACAATACACCGGTCTCCCTTCCAAACCATTCAATAAATACATAATAGATGAGATTTGGAAAGGAAACGCCTTCTCTCTGTCCGGTAAGACTGAGGGACTGTTGACCGAAGTCAGTTCCTTCTTGTCTCCGTCAGAAATTTTACACACCGTAGGAAAAAAAGATTAATTATGTTTATATTTAATAAAGATAATTATAAAAGTGACGAGGTAGTATTATATACACTCGTAAAGAAACGTCTCGAAATCGGAAACTAAGTGAGAAATATTGATTATGACAAGTTTAATAATATAAAATATCCTTATAGATGTACTAAGATATACATCTAAGTACAGTTCATGAATCATGTAACCTTTTCCGTTACCGTGGGGTGAGGTCATGAGAACGGACCTTTTAGGGTACCTACTTCCTCGGACCACCCGACGTCAGGGACCCCAACGATTCTCAGCCTGTGTTGACTCGTTGAAGTGAAAGTGAAAGTGAAAGTGAGTAACTTCTTTCTTGACCGTTGGGTGAGGTCACAAGAACGGACCTTTTAGGGTCTCTACCCTCTCGGACCACCCGACGGGAGCTACCCCAGTGTATCTCAGTCTGTGCTGACTTCACTGAATGAATCGTCGTCGTCGTCGTCGTCGTTGAATCATGTAAGGTCCATGTCAAATTCTCGACTTATTAGAAATCGTTCATTGTCGGTCAATCTTTCACTGTTGTAATTAGTGACTTTTACTTTTATAAACAGTTAAAACATTATTTTATTATAACGGTCAAAGTAAACAAAAATCAACTAGTAATCAGTTTAGACATGAATTTATCGAGTAGATTTAAGTATCAAATCTGAAATTGGAATTCATACTTTTTTAAGGACGTACCAAAGTAGTACATAATATGTATGAAGAGACAGTAAGACAGAGTTTTTACATGTTGTAATCTGAGGAACCTCTCTGCCTCCATTAAGACTCACGAAATAGATGGTACAGAACCGGGGTTTACACACTGCTTAAGACTTGAACAATGATCTCTTCGAGATTGGACCGTCTTTTCTCTTTATGTCGACCTATAAACGTCGTGTCAACCTATAAACTGTGTGTCACAGTTCTCGGTACTCTCATGTCTCTTCCCTTATAGATCGACATATAACGGTGGGACGAATAAATTGAATATACGTCTCATGTAGTACGTTTTACGACCTCACCTACTTCATGTTCGACCTTAGTTCTAACGATCCTCTTTATAGTTTTGGAGTCTATACGTCTACTGTGGTGGGAATACCATCTTTCGTTTCTTCTTGATTTCTCGGAGAACTACTTTCACTTTGTTCTCTCACTTTTGTAAAGATTCTTAAACAGGTAAAGAAGGTGCAACAGGTAAAATAACCGTATGTTGACGACTATCATCAGAGAATACTAGGAAACATAAAGACACAACAGACAACACTAGAGAGGTAAAAGTAAAGATTAAAATAACTAAACTAAAAAGAGAGAAACGAAGAACTACTCAGACCGATTACCAAACAGTTAAAATAAATAGGAAAGTTTCTTGGTCGAAAACCGAAACAACTAAAAACGATACCAGAGAAAACAAAGAAAACGTAAATAAAGACGGGATTAAAAATTCTATAGAAAGGAAGATGATTGAGACCCCAAGAGGTTGAGAAGGAAAAGATCAACGAAATCAACGTCTCAATCCAATAAATAAACTGAAAAAAGAACAAAGAACTCCATACGGACATAACGATACTTGAAAGGAGAATCGTGACGAAAATATCACAGGGTGTCCAAAACCCAACAACACAAAAGTAAAAGTAATCAAAGATACGTATAAAACTAAAGAAAAAACTAAAGAAGACACTAAACAACCAATAAGTCTTCACACAACAAGTTGGAGGTATACAACCTTAAAAATTATCAAAAAGAGGACATTAACTCTAGATTAGAATTACGTAATACCAGTCTTTTCTACGAACCTTACTAAAGCTAAAAAAACTTAAATAGTTCAAATCTAAATACCGGGTCCTACACTAGATAGGACCTCTTCCAAGGTACTCGTGAACTTTTTTTCCACTTTAAGTAACAAAACCCCACTTTACAGGATATCTATAGTTAATCCAGATTGACTAGATTACATAGTAAATTTCAAACGCAAAGAAACAATTAAAAGACAAATCAACTAGACAGGTATCCACACTCACCCCATAATTTCAGAGGGTGATAATAACACAATAACAACTAAAGGGGAAAGTATGAACAATCGTAAA